>QDHC01004160.1:112764-135806 GCA_013186455.1 Papilio dardanus tibullus | reverse complement strand
AAATCATACGCAGGACAGCGCTCCGCGCGCCACCGCGGCGTGCGGCGGCGCGGCGCACTACTCGCCTTTGATTCAGTCGGCGAGTGCTGAAGGCGCGGTTTCCGCATTTCCAAGTACCCACAGTTTTATGTCATTGTACTCATATGATTTGAACCGAGATATGTTGTTTTTATGACATTTTTAAGCGAAAAATTCTCACTGTTTTCTCTTCAGCTTAGATACTTTTCTTATAAGGAAATGATGGGAAGGGGAAGTGGATTTGCGGGGGAGGGGACGCATAGGAAGAGTTATTATCCTTTTCCTGTGCGTCACCTCCTCCGTAGATTAGGGATAGGCAACGCATCTGCAAATCCAGGTGACCGCTTGCTCGTTTGCCACTTTGTAGTATATAAAAAATCTATACATTAGTGTTTTCAACTGTGTGAAATTTCCAACCAGTGGAAGCCCACATTCATAACAAAATTATGAATTGAGATTTTATCCTACTTTCTTTAGGTTGTATTACAAATAGCCCACAAAATACACTAAAATAACTTAAAATATGGTGCTTCATTTTATATAGATTTCAATAACTATCTCATAACAATTTTCTAGAAAACTAATTAAAGATGTTAGAATTCTTTAAAATCATTATCTTTATTAGAAAAGAGATCAAGTAAATACTGTCACAATTTCAAACTAGATCGGGAGCGGAGACACGCAACGGGACATTTCCCTAATTAATGATCAGCCGCCGGCAAACGAAAGGCAAAAAAATAGAATAATACCCTTTAATGGTTAACCATTGATTTTCTTTTCTAATACTAAACAAGTACTAAGAATTCAATGATTCAAAAATATTATATAGAACTTAATTCCTTGCTGAAATGTAGAGATATCAAAGAATCATTCAACTAAAGTTTGAACTTGAATTATTAATTTAATTAACATATTAATAACAGTTATACTAATCGATCTAAAGATAAAAATTGTGATCTGAAAATATAACCTACTACCTGTCGCTAAATAAATATCAATTAATCGATCTTGCAAAGATAAATCCAAGGATAAGTCTATTCATATTAAAAGTGGTTACACAACAATTGCGAATTCTCAAATTGTATACAAGTCGACATCTAAACGGCTATTCCATCACAATTCAGACTAAACATCGACAAAAACTAGATAACCAAGTAAACAAAAAGTGCATAAGTAAGGCGTCACATAGCGATCGCTTCCTCTCACGTATCTACAAGAAAATCTTGAAGAATCATTAAAACCTCGCAATGGGTGGTCAACTAGACAAGCTCAGAGAGGGCGCCACTGCAAAAACGATACAAATTAAACTCCAACTTTGTTGAATGAAGGAAATGAAATACAAAAGCAAGTATTGTAAAATCCACAAGCATAAAATTGAAATTTTTTTAGGAGTTAGTACATCGTATAAAACAAAGTCGCTTTCTCTGTCCCTATATCCCTATGTATGCTTAAATCTTGAAAACTACGGAACAGATTTTGATGCGGTTTTTAATTTATAGAGTGATTGAAGAGGAAGGTTTTTATATACAACATTCACAGTTTTTCTGTAGCGTATTTAGTATTAGCTATGCGCCCGTGTGAAGCCGGGGCGGGTCGCTAGTTAGTAATAAATTACACTCAGCGGAGGGACCCGAAGTTAGTTTTCTGATACATAATCTGCACTGAGGGTCTCATAAACAACTCTGAGTGCGGCAGTAAGTATTGATGAAAAAAATCGGTCAAACCTGAAACAGATGGTTACAAAGGTAAGGACAAAACTATATTCACAAGCCCTTCTATCAGTAGGGCAATAAAAACATTAATATAGCAGCATTAATAATCAAAACTGACATTAAGTAGCAGTTACATAAACTAATTAATCGATCGTAATTATATTGGCCCGTAGAACTCATTATGCTAAATAGGACCTAAATTAAATTGACTTTATAGCGTCGTTAGGGCTTTATATGAATTAATGGTTCAACCTTTAAGAAATTAAGAGCAACTTGGATAGTTGAATGGATGTTATTGTATGCAGTACTGATTTCTTAAGAGATTATGACGACAAATTTACAAGTTACGTCACGTTTTTTTGGTTTATTTAATATCACTTTTATAAAGGTGTTTATAATATCGATACTAATATTATAAAGAGGAAAACTTTGTATTTTTGTATTTGAAATAACTCAAGAAATATTAAGCCGATTTCAAAAATTCTTTCACCATTACATAGCTATATTATCCCCGAATAACATGGGCTATATTTTTTAATTCCACGCGGACGATGTCGCGAAGAACAGCTAGTATGAATATAAATTGAGTAATTTGAAGCCTCCAAAAGGTAAATTACGAAGTTAAAATGTCATTTAGCAACTATGTTACTATATTCCTGTTATAGTCTATAGAGGTAAATTATAAGTATTGTGCATTTATTTGCGATCACCGTTGAACGTAGGTCTTATAATTGGTACAAAGATCTCCCGTCGAGTTAATAGTAATGTAAAACACCAACGGACGGTTTGGTTCATTAATTTGCAGAACATCAACAAAAGAAGATCGTAATGTTCTTAACTTGGAATTTACAAAACATACAGTAACGCGTGAAAAACATGGACATAATGATTTGAATGACAATAAACATAGTCATTTTTCACTCCACATGCGCATTTTAAAACAGGTGTTACAATGTAAGCCTTGTTCGCACCAGGATAGTATTTTAGTTGAGTACAAAGTAGCAATCCGAACAAAGGATTTACTAATCTACTCTACGAAAATGTCGCTGTTCGGACACGTTTACTTATTACTTGCTACTCGACTAAAATACTATCCTGGTGTATACAAGGCTTCACTTGCACGTACTATTGCTTCTACGATCCACAGATCCAATATGGTGTGCCCTTTTCATAAGGATGTTTATAATTCAATAAAAAACATTTCCCGATTCTCTACCTGTCTCCGACTATCCAGTAAAGAATAATTCAATTCTTTTTTACCGCGAAAATTGTAAATTTAAATTAAAACTCATTAAGTATTTTGCTTCATCAAAATGCGCATATTTCGCGACCGACGCACGTTTTTACGAAGGCGTACCCAATGAAGGTGCATCCTTGATATTAAAGACAAATTTAGTCAAATTGGGCGTTGCGCTTGCGCATAATTCTTCTTCAAAACGGAATAAGAGTGCTGCGACAATTTCCACAAATGAGGTCACGTTTATATCATCAATAATTATTACTTGTATATATTGTGATATATTACAATTAATATCGTAAAGCTATCAGTGAAGTGTTACGATGACGGACCACCGTGAAGCGGTAACAGCTTTTATGTTAAACTAAAATTATTAAAATTAAATGTAATGGAGATGCTTTTTATTCGATTACAGAGACGCTCCGCTCAATGAGTTAAATGTGCATATTAATCTGCGATTACTTGACTCCATGAAAGTGAGACTGACGGACGAGGTCACTACTTATTTAATGCTAAATAAACACTAGCAGAACAACAAACTGGCTAAGTTTTTACTGTTGAACTGGTTCAATAAAACAACAAAATTACTTACTAGTTATTTTTTAAACTATACTGACGAAATTAAAGTTTTGATCTACTTTAACCATTTTTACGCGGAAATTAAAAGTTTACTATCCAAAGATATTAAAATCCTGCCACCGAGTTTCGTCATCAAACGACACGAGAGACCACCAGGTTCCATTCTCACCACCAGGCAATCCACAACTTTCTGCCCCACACAATCGCGTTGGGGATTAGTCTGTCCTCGGCGGTATTTCCAAACCGCTACGACTTAGGGATAGAAGCGAGCTTATCTATTCCCTAAAGGCCGGCAACGCATTTGCGGTGTCTCGAGTGTTGCAAATGTCCATGAGCGTCGAAGATCACCTCGGTGATCCAGACGCTCGTTTGCCCTATACTCGTATAAAAAAATAGTTATAATGCTTAGTTTCTCGATACAAATAAAAACATGAACCTAAAAGTTCATAAAGACATCTATCATTTTTTTTCAATAAAATTAAAACTGATCATTATTTAAACTCGAATCGATTAATCATTAATTTCACTCCAATTGTTAACGTTTTAATTGAATGAACCAGATACGTTTTCTTCGCCGCCATTTCAAACTAATCAGTCGTACAATGACCCCAGTAATCAATTAATACGCAAAACTCGCCGGCTGCCACAATTCATCATCGTAATTTATACTCTGCACTCGATTTGTGAAAAAAGGAATACGATCATTTGTAACGGTAGCATTTAGGGATGTTCATTCATGAATATCGATACAGAATTAAAAAAAAGAAATATCTATTCGCAAAAGTTAAGTGCTATTAGATAAAGCTTCTGAATGTTGCAAGAAAATGACACAATAGTAAGGTTTATAACGGTGAAGGAAAACATCGTGATGCAACCTGCACATATCGGCGAAGAAATTCAAAGATATGTGCGAAGTCGGCCGCACTGGGCCACGGTGGTTGACTTAAGCCCTAACCTAGTGGAGTATCCGGTGGAACCTTTAAGAGCTTTGAGTGTTGATATTTATCATAACAAATATTCTCAACGCATATAAATCTAGCAAATATTACGCAACACAAGTCGTTCTAATTGAAATTCTTTCAACATAACCTGGATTACATTTCACAATCTATTCAAGATTTAAAATCGAATTTAGTTCAATCCCTATTTAAGTTTATCTCTTATTTTAATATATCAATACGGTACTCGTATTTATCAAAGCATTTTTGCATACAATGCGTCGCTTGAACATCGTATGTAAATCTCTACTTCCAAAAATGTAAGAGAAAGCCTTCAAAAGTGCAATTCACCAGTTCTTGTTTATTGATATATTGGTACAATGAAATCAATATTAAAAAATGATATTTTCTGTAATAGTTTATTATCGTTGACAAATTAACCAATCATGTCACAGACATAAGAATTAACTTACGAGTAATATTGCAGTATTATTACAACTAGTCGTTGTTTATTATAGTCAAAATTAACATTTTTAGTCGAATAAAAATATATAAACAAATCTCCACATTTAGTTTAATTGTGTGAAACATGTTCATTCGTTCTCGAAATTAGGTTTTACCTCAAAATCAAATTTAAAAATGATGTCAGATATTCATAGAGTCTTTTACGGTGGTCTATATTTCAACATTTATGAGTTGTGATGTAATTAACCTTAGACTCTTTAGTGAACGTGTGTTAATTGAAATGATTCCTCGTATTTAAAGTGACAGTGTGCGTTCTTCAGAACACTTTCACAAGCCCTTATTCAGGTTAGTCAAATAATATGTCGCCGAGATTGTTTGCTCTTTCCTTTGACATTGACGAGACAGGACATGTCCATCGACAAAATAAAGTTCTAAACTAGCTTGCTCATGTGTTCGTTAGTATGAATTTATAAAGAGTTTTTAATTTTACCTGTCAGCACGATATCACATAATGTGATTGTCATCATTACCTCATCCTCTACGAATATTGGCAGATTTTTTTAAGTACGAAGATAGTTTGCCAAGTCCATCTCTCTATAGTCCAATGTTGTTTCACTTTCAAATACAATATTTGTGGTAAGTGGACAACGCACGCTGTATTGTAATGTAAACATTGCTGGGAGGACACAAACATCATTTTATTGAACAAATTTCGATGGGAATTATCTACTTGAAAATATTTAGCGTCAAACTGAAACCATACCACACCTGATCAGACAATCACAGAAGCACAAGTTCGACAAGTAATTTAGACAGAGGATAAACAATAGTAAAAGATTATCATAGGACCGAAGGGAAAGCTCATGGTTTTCACAAAGTAAGTGGATTAATTTGCACCATTTAGGACTGAATACAGAGTGTAGAGAATACGAACGTTCCAGCACTCTCTGAGAGGCTACCGCTTTTGTTAAGACCAGAGCTCCGACACATGATCGAACTTGCGAAGGCAATAAATATATCGATGCAGTTATTAAGTAGTCTGTCGAGCTTGGTTAGTAAGTAAGCATGATTTTACGCTTTTGATAGTCGTTATTTTGAGGAAATAGAGAGATGATGATGATGAGAGATCTTGATACTAGCCTATTAGCTTAGTTGAATAGAGCGTCATGCTTATAACGCGAAGGTCGTCGGTTGGATTCACCTCATAGCCATTTCTTTTTGTTTATTTTAGCATTAAAAAAAACAATCAGCTTTCTGTAAAACCATGGTGTACCATCGAATAGAAAAGTTTTTTAATTTATTCTTTTGTCACTAGATAACGTTACGAGTAGAGTATTGAAATTAGGAAACAAAACGCGGTAATTTATCAATTTAACAACCAAAATAAAGTAAAAGGTAATGGGGCACCACAGTATGGAAACTATTTTAACTAACTTTATTAAAATATTTCTTGCATGATATAGCAAATCTATTATTAAACACCGATGGAATACCAGCTTACCGATGTAGATAAATGTGGTAGCAAGGAATTTGTTAAAACAAAGAACAAGCCTAGTGGAATATTGTAACAAAGACCTAGAGTCTAGGTCCTAGACTATTCATTATCATGTTAATGGGTACAGCAAATTAATGAGGTGCGTGGAATTCGTTCAACGGCACCGATCGTTCCTGATAGCCTAATACGTCTGCAACTCGAACGTTCAGCTTAGGCGAATAGCGCGATTATTTTCTATGGATTATTCAATTAAAAACTAAGCTAAATTCCTTTTAAATTTATTTATTATGAATCAACCCTTAATGACCTAGAGTTTCAATTTTGATACCAATCTTTTAAACCGAATGTTCACATTACTTTCGCTAATCAGGCTATTAAGGGTTAACGGTTTTATTTCAGAAGACCTAATCAACTGGAGGATCAAACTGTTGACACGTGTTCGGTGTTCACAATTTTCATTTCCATTTCTAACCTTATTATTTCGTATTTCATCATTATCTCCCAATTCGATCTAGGCTGTCTCTGCCTTTCTTTGCTTCTTCGTCTTTTCGTTTTCAACTATAATTTACTCTGTTTAAAATTTCTACAAAAAAGTTATCAAAAACTAACTGTCGCCTGCGACTTTATCAAATTTCCATTACCATCATTTCCTTATAAGAAAAGGATAAGAAAGGAAAAGGGACTAAAATTAGGCCTCCGGCACCACACTACTCAATAGAAACACGGAATTGCTTCCATTTCACGCCTATCTTCTGTGTGGTCGTGTTATATCACCGGGCGACCCGACCTATTCATGCGAAGATGTTGAAGCGGTCTCTACCACTGTTAAAATTATCATTTATAATATTAGTAAGATTTTAAATTCTCCTATGTTAAAATCTTTGCCCTGGCCTTCTAATAGAATCTTCTAACGTATTTGTATCGGGATTCACGATTAAGGCACGATATAGACATTGGCATTCAAGAACACATATTGTGATCATATCTGACTATATTTATGTCCCATTTTATCTAAATCTGTTCTTACGAATGTGATAATGTAGCAATGGTATAACTAACTGTTTAATCGTTTATTTAAGAATCAGAATTATTTTAAATGAAACAATTTTTCTTCTTTATCATTACAAATTCTATTACCACATTCTCTAAAGAAATATGCGTGATGATATCAAAATAAAAACATAGATTTGTTACATTTTAAATCGGAACTACTTACTGCTTGTGTTAAATCAGTAATTTTGCCTTTTAAAGTCATCTCTACTAATATTGGAAAGAAATGTTCCAAATAATCAGAAAAATTGCTTTGGGTGTTTGATTTCCAAAAACTTATATACAGTCAAACTTGGACAGCGATGGTTATTCCCTGGTTCCGACGGGCTACGTCCATAAGCGAGAAACTTAGATTAAAGAGAATCCTCTATAAGCCAGATTAATATCGCGGTCCCTTGGGCTCTCGTTTATCCACTTTCGACTGCATGATTATCTACGTTTCAAACAATATAAGTCAGAGTTTGGTTGCGAAATGTAAGTCTGTTTAGCTTACTAAATATTGGATCTCGTTCTTAGCACTGATTGCTTATCTGTCTAAAATTTGTAATAAACAGTTAAGCTAACCGGAGTTTAAGGGCTTTACTGGTTAATTTATAGCTCAGTTCATCGGTATTTACGCTTGATTATCAAAATCGCCGACACCAAGTTTTATTGCATCCATAACTTTTTCATATCGTTCTCAGATCGCTCCAACTGCGTTCTTGTTAAGATGACAATAATTGCTCCCACCGTACACGCTTACGATTTTATCTTCATTGTATAACTATTATTAAAGGTCTTCTTAAATGGTAAGTGCTACTTATTATGTTACAGTTTGAAATTTTAGTTTAAATTGTATTAAATAGTTTATATAGGACTAAATTATGGTCATCTCCAGTGTTTTAGGTAGTGAACCTAACAAACAATCGTAGTTACGGTTTCAGATTTTCGTGTGTTTGAAATTTCTTCATAAATATTACATTACAACTAATGATTCAACGAAAGAAATGAATATTACATCATTTACAAATGACGATGATGAATTATCATTGACAATTTAAAAACAAATAATTTAATCAGCCACGCAAAACTGACCTTTACATATTCACATCTTGCTTACACTTTAACGTTCAGAATTACGTGCTCGGATTAAGTGTTTACATTAAGATAAAGCCTTTAAGGTCATCATTGCCTTTTTGTTCAGTTGAAAAATTTGAATTGCAAATTGTACTAGCCACAATACTATATCAGCGCTGAGTATCTGATATCGTGTACCGCTTTGTACTAATGGTGTACACAATACTAAATGGTAATACACGTGTGTTAATTTGTTTTTATTCTTTCTACGTTGTTGGTAATAAGCTAGATACAATCAAATAGAATTAAAGTTATATAAACCTAGATTTAAAGCATAGACTCTATCGTCGGTGGCACCGGGGTTTAGCTCTTGACTTGTAATCTGCAGGTCCCGAGTTTGAATCCCGCCGTGTATGTGTTTTTTGATTTTCGAATTTCATAGTACATATTTACGCGATGCTCTTACGGTGAAGGAAAACATGTGTTGTCTGCACATATAGGTCAAGAAATTCAAAGACATGTGTTTAGTCACGTAAAATACGTGCTAGTAGTGGGTTTGCGGAAAATGGAGCCCATCATAGGTCTACTTCTACTAAGTATAGGCTTAAATAGTGCAATATTTAAAGTGATGATATAATAAGTACTTACATGACGCAGTAGATAACTTTAAGAAAGTACGTAACTCATATTGAAAACTCGATATCGAAGTATCCGTATATTGAATTAAAGGCGTTTAAAATACCACTATTTTATTGCAAGAAACTGACGCATATCAACTTTCGTCGAAAGTTACACCATCAACGAAATCGGCCAAAGGAACCGCTCCCTCAATTGATTTATTGACCTCAGCTCACATGCTATTGAGGTCCCTCGATATATCTCGAGATATCAGCGAACATCTTCTTAGAACAAGTGGTTTATATTCTATATTTGGTAAATCAACCGTTATTTGCTTAAAACGAATGTAACTACGATTTAACCTTTGCTTAATGTAACTTAAATGCTTACGGTATTGATGTTATTGGCAATGTATTAACTGTATTTGCCAATTTAACGACTAAACAAACAATAAACGAATACAAACTAACTCTTTTATTTTTAAAACTTTTATTATGCGTTAAATATTTAAACCGCAATAATATAAAATCAATTGCTTATTTTAGCAAATCTTCGTTTTTAAATCCGATCAGATATAAAGATGTTATCTTAAGATATTTAAAGGTTTAATACCTTTTATGTCTTTCTTTGCCAAATATGGCGTACTGAAGATGCCCCTACGCACAGCAATCGGTATGCGTTCGAAAGTACTAATTTAGGTCCGACCACGTTGCTTCACTCAGCAGTGTTTAATTTTTTTTTCTGTCAGGTTCCTTTTGAATTTACCGTAACGTTTTTTTTTTTATCAATTGTAATATAATAATAAGCTGTCATAACCGTATTTGTAGGTGTAACTTGTTATTGAGACTGACAATACTATATATTTTTTTATTCGAATCATTTTACAGTAAGGCATGATGCGGTAGATACCTAAGATAGTTGTTATATCCTATGAGGTCCTGGTACTTTTGAAGTCATCTCTTGGTAGTGAATGTGTTCCATTTACCCTATGCCTTCATTAGACCGAGTTCTCGGAAAAAAAACGGAGATTTTGCTTTCGCGTAAGGCCGTGTTTTGCATGACATCGGTTTAATGAAGCGGTTCCGTTAGAACAACAAAATAAATAACAAGAGAAATTAATAAAACTTAATTAACTAAAAATAGTTGACAATCAGTTTGCGATAACAATACGGCAGTTCTACGGCAGCTTATTAACATGCGTAAGTTGGAACCGAAAAAAAAGCAAGATGGCCCTATCGGGACTCGACTCACGTAAGTGCTTTTTGAAGGAAAACCTATTAAATTTTATGAGTGTTTTCCATACTCGCCTTGCTCCAATTTTTTTGTACTCCGCGGTATGTTTTATTCTTGGAATCGATGTAAATAAGCTGGATGAGACATTGCACAATGTTTTATGGTGACGTACTTTGTTAATTAAAAACTAAAACTAACTTACTCCCAGCCAAAACTGCGACCATCGAAGTTTTTGTATCACGATTTCATCAGGCTGTTCATATTTCTAATGTCTTGATACCAATAAAAATATTTGTGGTTAGGAAATGGTCTCCTTTTAATTGTAAGGTGTACAACGAAGACAGAATTTATGCAGATGCAGGTCATAAAATATTACTAATAAGCGTAATATGTTTCGGTAGCGGACACATCCAGTGGTGCTTATATCCTGCGCCGAATGGGCGGTTCAAGTCACTGTGCCGAAATCTTGATCCTCGTAAAATTTTATGTGTCTTGGACAAAGCGAATTTTGTTAATTAACCGTTTCGCCCGCTCCGAGGTGTACCTCCTGTGTGATAGATAATGTTCCTTCTCTTTTTATCTGTGACTCGAATCTTAATTTCTTTACCAAGTTATGTGGAGGTTACATATTTTTAAAAACGGCCCCAGATGCGTATGCGATCTTAGTATTTGGACTTTTATCAATTTGGGTGGTTCTTTGTCAAGATTGTAATTGGACATTAAGCGTTTTCGTCTTGATAATTGGGGTACTGACCCCTGTGTGCAACAATGTTACATGACTATTGCGTTAAATCTGAGAAAAGATTCTTCTTTTTATTTATATTTTTAAGTTGACATTTTGATGCTTTAAATAAATGAATTGTTTTACCAAAGAAGGTGACTTAATACAATAGATCCTATGGTATTAATGCTTTTGGAATTACCTATTATTTTTTGGTAAGTCTGTTGCTATTAACAGTAAGTAATGTAATAAATAGAAGACGGTCTACGTTCAGAAATACTAAGAATTAGCTTCTATGAAGTCCAGTCATCCATAGTCAAGACAATGCTACAAAACTTTTTGTCCTCTGTTCCCAGCACTACGCAGTTTGATTTAATTAATCAATGAAAGTCTCAAAGAGACCGGTACTGAGTTTTCGGGTGATTTCTTTTCATTATCCACAGTTAATTAGACTTATGAGAGTTCCGTGGCACGTCGGGAGCGCGCCCAGTAAATACGATATTTACGAGCAAAGAGATCGTGATGATATGTGGAATAATTGAGTCGCAGAGTTGGCATGCAGCTTAAGTGAGTCAAAAAACAACGTATTATTTATTCAATTACAAACTGTTTGTCAGCGGAGAACCGGTAGCCACCCGCGTTGGTAACAACATATAACAACAAAGATAATCCAGGAACTGAGAGTACTCCAAATGGTGTTCTTGGATTAAATAAGCTTAGCTAGCTTAGATCAAAGCGTTATAAAAATATAGACTATTCATGGTATAAATTGATGCCAAATAAATAGTATTACTCCAAGGGGTCTAGCCAAGGTATCTTTCGATCGGCGATGTCGCTGATGGAAACAAAAATGTATGTACTGACAATGACATTGTTATTGCCACTTCTATACATTTTGATGTTCTCTATTGAATCGCTTTGTAGCGTATGTACTTTGTAAAACCTCCCAGGATATTTTATATAAATGTCTATACTTACTGAATAATTTAAAATTAGAATGCAGAAACAGTGCTGTAGCAGGATGGTACGCTAATAGGTGTGTCATTTACAATACTATAACATCGACAGGAACGGTTAAAGGTTATCTTGGATGTGCCTACTTTCACCTGGTCTTTTTAATGCTAACTTAGACTCACTATACCATTTGATTTTGAACCTTATTGTAAGGCAATAAAAGTTAAATCATTATAATTATTCATATTTAGCGATGATCGTTTTATGATATACTCGACTGTCTGATTATTTATGAGTGCCATTTCATTCTTTATTATACTTGGGAAAGATCAAACGCATTTTTATGAAATTCGGATAACATGAGAACAGAATTTGCACTACTTAATCTTTATTCTGACGAGTGTTGTGCACGGAGGCCTAATTTTAGTCCAATTTTCCTTCCTATCGTTTTCTTGTAAGAAAATGTTGGGAAGGGGAAGTAGATTTGGTGGAGGGACGCATAGGAGGATGAAATGTCCTCTTGCTGTGCATCTCATCCGTAGATTAAGGGTAGGCGACGCATCTGCAATTGCAGATGTCTTTGGGCAGGGTCACTTCGCTATTTCAGCGAATCCAGGTGCCACTTGCTCATTTGCCACTTTGTATTATTAAAAAAAAATCTTTATGATCAACCTGACGTTTGTTACAAATACCAATGTCATTAACGTTACTTAAAACTTGATATTTAGACATCCTCCTTTGTTTTCTAACATACTATTGATTTTGTAGACTGTCTCCCCTTATTAAGTTTAAAACAGCTTATCTGAAGCATTTCCAGCGCCCTAACCCTACGTGTGAACTCTTCACCGATTTTATCAGACACTCGTTCTATCGCTTTTAGAATTGTACGAAAATACAACCAACTAACCTCATGTTATACGAGAATTAACTTCACACGTCCAACTAACCCTTATGCTTCGGCTTCGGAGATTTTGGTTCGGCTTACTTAAGTCGAATTCGCAAACTCGGTCTAATGAAAGTAAAGCATAAGGATCTTGATGAAATTTTGCATAGATGTAAAATATAGTCTGGAAGAATACATAGGCTTGATAAGATGGATGATTCGGTTTCGCGGAGCTTTCTGCCCTGCACTGCCCCGTTGTGGAATGTTCTGTCCTCGGCGGTATTTCCAAACCGCTACGACTTAGGTCCCTCAAGAAGCGAGCCTACCTATTCCTTAATGACCCGCAACGCAATTTGCGGTTCCTCGAGTGTTGCAAATGTCCATGGGCGTCGAAGTTCACCTCGGTGATCCAGGTGCTCGTTTGTCCCCTTCGTTTATTAAAAAAATGGAGTCGCGCTCTTTTAGACAGACAGCTAATATGCTTTAAAGTACTTTGTAGTTCTAATATTCATAAACCGTTCAGATTCAAAGTGCTAAGTAAATCGATGACATTTTATATCAGCTTCACACCTGGACCCGCTCGTACCGCGACAAACTCAAGCCTACGATTAATCTTCAACACTTAAGGTAACATCCACTTGTAGGGATCGAAGTGCAATATAAATAACGCATAGTCTGCGTCGCGCGGGTTTGCTTGTCCATTTTCATACAAATAATACTTCAATTAGAACAGCCTTTGCGGTACTTAGATTCGTTAGATCATTACTAAGGTCAAAGTGTAGATTTAAAAAGAAATAGCTACGCTAAGTGGGTACTTAAATGACTGTTAAAGGAATCTGAGTACTTAGAGACTTCGGGAGGACAAAGTAAGAATAATCGCTTCGCCGTCCTTCTTTTGTCTAAGAGTTATGAAAGGATATGGCAAATAAAATTGTATTCTATGTCTTTCTTTTTCTCACAAACGGAAAGTATATATTTTCTTCAATGTATAGATACCACCTTGCGTTGTTCATATTAAGCAATGTAAAGTATCGATTCAATTCGAATGAGTTGCATGGAAAAATAATTTCATTGGTCATTTAGTTGCGCGTACGCTGGAGTTCCTACGACTCTCTTCTAACTTTATTAAATATCATAGATCGTAAACAACTTACACGTCGCTACATATCAATACACAAAGGGAAAATGTATACTTTTTAGTAAGGAGGCTTTATATACTAAAGCTCTTTGTACACGCAATACAATCTGATGTGTCTGGGACACAGAGGCGGATTATCCCTAAGTCAAACTAGGCACGTGCCTAGGGGCGCGAAGTTACAATAGGCGCGCAGGCTCAGATTTTTAAAATAAATAGAGACAATAACATATCGACGATTAAGAACTAAACGCCGATCTATAATAAAAATCTATTAAAGATTATATTGCACAAGCATCATTACACTCGTAAACGCATATGCCGGTACAGGGGCGGGAAAAAAGTGATTGCCTAGAGCGCTCTGGACCTTTAATCCGCCACTTCTGGGACATAATATACCCGTGCACTACCTTCTCTAGGATTGTATGACGTAAGTCGCCTAGAGACTTAAATGGCAGATTACCATTTTCCTGTATACGAAGGACCTAACCCACCAGCCATCTTTTATGGGTAACGATTTCTAAACGGATTCTATTATATGACTCCCTAATACATACTGTTTCTAATACATACTGCGTTACATGGGCAGAGATTTCATATATTAACTTGAATAATTATCGCAAATCACCTAAAACATACAGTAACTGTCTATTTATTCATTACAGATGTACAAAAAAGCTTTTTAAGTATCCTTTCTTTGAACGAGAACGAAGAAAATTGGTTACCTCAAATAGTTGTAATTTAAGATTACTAAAGTATATAAATTATTAAAAACGATACACATAATACTTACAAAGAGAATGAATAAAACCAAATTGTTATCAAATCTTGGATGCTTGCATGCATCATCAAGATCCGGGCATCGGTTACATCCATTGAAGGGTCACTCAACATTTAACTCACTTGCGCATAAATTAGTATAATAAACCACATTATCAACTCACCTATCACATATATTAAATAAACGGACCAATTTAACACTCGTCAAGTTTAAATGTCTCGTTTAAATTAGTAATTATGTTGATTTTGTTTACAAAACATGTTTATATATCATGTTGTATAAATAATTCATTTGACAAATTAATTTAATTAATCTAGGAAGTTAATTTCATGGCCTTTCTGATATTCCAGTTAATTGACTGAGATTTTTTTAAAGATCACTTTAGTCGTCCCTCAGGGTCGATTTCTCATCCTAAAGATACAGCAAGAGAGACACAAACCGAAACGTGAATCAGCGTTGGTACTGTTGTACTTTCTACGTTTGATACTGGAGCATTCACAAATTTTACTCCGATATACAGAACATCCTTCTTCCTGGTACTTCTAACATAACTTGGTCATAAAGAAGAACCCTGGTGTATCTTATTCAGTTACGAGTGTCCACCAGTATCGTATACTCGACGACTTATTGGTCCTCGTTAGTCGCAATACTTTTTTTTTTTGGAATAAGGGGGTTAGTTACCAATAAAAAACTGATGGTCGAATTCTGAAACGTTATTCAATTATTTATCAGCTTCTTAAATGATTACGCATAGCTCCAAATTGCATACGACATCTGTAAAATTTTAAGTGGCGCTTACTTTAAAATTCGTTTCTTTATTCGGCTATGAGTATTTTTTTCATTTATTTGCCGTTGTATTTGCCTTAATTTATATTTAGTTTGAACGTTTAGTCAATATCAGCTTGTCTGACCGAAGGTACATCTGAGGCGGCATGATATTTATCTTCAATGGGCGATGTCCCGGTCAACCCCGTCTTATTGGGTAAAGATCGGAATGTCTGCGTCCATTCGGCGATACGGAAATGCGCAAAGTGATAGGTTTATGCATTACTAGGAACAGACATTGAAACACAGGTTCTCAAACTTTTATCTCTTTAATGCCCGTTTTCACTAACTAATAGAAGATCCTTTAGGCGTTTTAATTGACAACAGACACTTGAAAACGCCTTAGATATCTGTTCCTCCAGAGACCCGTTTAAAATGTGACTAGTTCGGTGAACTTATCTGCAATAGCTTCTTGTATTTGAGAACTGTGAATGTTCTTTCCCATTTTTGTTTACTCTAATCTGGTCTTCTCTAGACCCTAAGTATCCATTTGTTTCACTTTGGGAACCATTGGTTTAAGGGACGTGTCTGGATGGTATCAGGTCTTGATGAATCTCGGACTCTCTTGGCGAAATGCCGACCTCATGTTTGGGTATCGAAGAGGACGGTTTAGGTAAAGGTTATCTAGGACACTTGAAATAAGAATCTCTGCATTGCCTTCTTCCTAAGTCACACGAAGTTTAATTTAATAAATAGATGTAGCGAAAATACGATTATTCGTCTCATGTATTATTAATCATTAGAGATATTTCAACAGTTTATTGAAGAAATAACAAAAGGTTAATATTGTTTATGCGGCTTTAATCACATTTCTAAAATTGAGATTATTTAGACCATTAAAGCAAATACCAAAAGTCTGATGTTACAAAAACGAAATGTACCAGATCAAACAATAATAGAAAGACACAATTCAGAAGTAAAGGAGTTGTGTAGTAAACAATCAATTAAATAATATCATTTAGATGTAAGAGATGCGGTATTGATAATAACAAAACGCCTTGAACAAATAAATTTTACAGTAAAACTTGTAAATCCAAACATTATCGTAAAACGAACAGTCGAGGAATCGTAAAAGTATTCGATTGTCGATATCCGTGAGATGTTTATTTTAATGAAGTCTTGTTTTTGGACGTGTTTTCGGAAATCGTTTTAATTGTTATTTTATTGTTTCTTATCAGAAACATAATGATTTACTTTTGAGTTTCTGTGTCACATAAATAACATTTTGCTACACCTCATATGAACTTCATTAATCTATATTATTATTGTCATGCTAATTTGATTCTATTGTCTTTTTCTATTCTTTAAACGTATTTTATCATAATGTATAAGTACCTATTTAGAATTTAGCTTGGAAACCTAACATAATAGTCGTCATGGACATTCTTGGATTCTCTAACATGCAAGTAGAATAATTTTGGAATCGAATATGCAATCTGTATCAAACAAAACAAAGTCATCAGTTCCAATCATAACATGTCGAAGTTAAATTCATTGATATAATGATACAATTACGAGTCTGTAAGCTTATTAAATATCTCATTATGGTGTGAAACTCAATTTCGTTCACGTCCAATGGTCAGATAATAAAAATGATTTCTTAAATGTATCCAATTTACATTATCTCACAGTTTTAATTGCGTACTCCTGATAAGTTGAAATCATGTCCGAAATTAACATAAATTTTACCACATCGACATTTTGTGTTCGACCGTTTTGGTGCTTGTCATGATATCTTATTAGATGTAAGTCCGTATTGGATTCATGTGTTTGATGTTTAACATCGTTTAGGAATTTATGTATTTTAAATGCCAATTAATTCGCGCTCAGAACATGGATACGTTCTTGTAAATATTGGTGCATTTTATATCTCTACTACATCAAATTCACCAGTACACATTAGTAAGATGGGTGTGATTAGGAAGGACCTTATCTTTTAGAATTTATTGCGTGTACAATGGTTTACCCTACTAGGACAGTACACGTAGCAAACTGCGTCATATGAAATAAAAAAAACAAAGAAGATGAAAGAGAATGCTTGAAAAAAAAGAAGAGTATAAATGAAGTTAACATTCATCAGGTTCTAATTAACCATTTGCTTTATTTACAATTACAAAATCAATAGAAACAATAAAATAATGTCCATTGTTTACAGGACAATACTGACATGAATGGCTACTTAAACTGTATTAATCGTTCCCCTCATTAAAATGGATCCAAGAGCATAGAATAACAAATCTAGGGGCAGTGCTATCTGTAGCCATTCAGAGTATCCACACTAAAGGAAACACAGGACAATGTTGATTAAACGAATACCTAAGTAAGGAGTCGGTCCAATAATTGCTGGCTCCATTTAGACGTTGCATAAACTAGTGAATAGAACAATTTGTCGGTGCACCCTTTGGGAGTTCCTTTAAAAGAGTCGACATTTCCAAAGGTACGTTTGGATCGTTCTGATACCTCGTTAGTTATCTCGGCTTGCCGCTAAATAATTGTAGCAGAATTGTCTTCGTTGTACTTTCGATCTGAATTAAACATAACAGTTGAAGCGATTGGAGTTCAATTTCGAATGGTAGAAGAAACAATCGAAGACCTAAACTAGTCAATGAGATTTCTATCTTATGTTAATGGAATAGAATAGAATTTAAAATAGATCATCGATTGTTCTCAAACACAATTGCTAGTGGAAATTCAATCTTAACGATTGTGTAATAAAGCGTGAGATGTAATGCAGAATATTGTAAGAAGTAGTTTTTAATGTACGCCGTAAGTACGGAAGCGGGTGCAATTTAACTGTCCATAGTCTTTATTTACTGGCATTGAGTGATATATTTACAGACAAATGTGATAGTTTAAACAGCGATTCTGTTGTATTTGAATTAATTCTCGACGTGTTTTACATTCACTATCCTAGACATTAAGTTGGTCGTTTTATTTTTCACATTAAGTTAATACTTAAAACTGTTTATCCATACCTTTGTTATGTATATTACAAAATACCAAACCAACTGGTACGTTATACAAAAAACACATTGGAAAATATTAATCTTGCTATTCTTAAAAAGGGCAAAGTTACGATTGATGGGTGCTTGTTTGAAGGTATTACCGAAACGGCTTCTGATCTTGATGTGGTATAAATGTAGAATAAAGTCTGGAAGTACTCTTGACTATCAACTTACTTAGTCTTTTTTTAATTCCTTTTTAGACGATATCACGGACTACAGCTAGTAATAGCTAACAAAGTAGTTAATATTTCTTTAGCACCTTAGAACATGATTCTAAATAACGAAATCAAAACATTATAAACCTTTCTAGACGCATGACTCTATCTAATCGCATACTAGAATAACACATTTAAGAGTCTAATAAATCGTTAATCTATATTACAAATGACATCAATTAAATAATCGTTTAAATATCGATTTTAAAATATCGATATTAGAGTTTTAGTTGATGTGAATTATGATCGAATAGCGTGCAATGCATTGCATGTGAATTATTCTTTATAGAATTTAACTTTGAAATAAGAAATTCTTTCGAATTTGAACACGATTAGATTATTGCAGCAATTTATACTAATACAGACAGACATGGATAAGTGAGAAACCTCTATAAGCGAGAGTCATTCTATGGTCCTCTCGAGCTCCATATGCGAGAAACTCGAATTAGAGAGAAACCTCTATAAACGAGACAAATATCGTGGTCCCTTGGACTCTCGGTTACCCAGGTACGACTGTAGAGGATAGATTTGTATTTTTTAACCGACTTCCAACAGAAGGAGGTTATGTATGTATTGAAATAACTCAAGAACTACGTGGCCGATTTCAAAAATTCTTTAACCATTAAAAAGCTACATTATCCCCGAGTAACATCGGCTATATTTTTTATCCACATGGATGAAACTCCAATCAGCCAGTTTAACATAATTTTACACTTCTGAAAATGTTGACTTTATATGTTTCTGTGCATGTTTCTCAGTGAAAACTCACACTTATGTGATGTTTTAATGTGCATTTTATTTGTTAGAGGAAGAATTTAATATTATTTAGCAAAACCGAGCTATTATCGGACGTGAGATAAATTAAACGATCACTGATAGGCTTTAGATCATAATATGCCACTATATCTCTTTAATTGGATAACTTTTTACTTTGACGCGTTGTTTGAACGAAGATGTGTGAGAAAAAATAGCGAACGAGTGGAATGTCATTCATCTATACGAGATATTGTATGGTCCAAGTTGTAAGATGTTACTTACTTACTTACTTCGCTGGCGCAGTGACCCAAAGTGGATCTTGGCCTCAAACCCAAGAGAACCAGCGTCGCCTATCTTGCGCTGTCTCCTGCCTTAACCTCGTGCAGGTCCAGCTCTACGGCGTCACGCCAGCATTGTAATATGTTGCGTTTTGATAATATAATATTTAATATTCTTAAAATGAAGCAGTTGCTTTGTAGTGCCTAAAAAGGTAAATTATGGGTTCTTACGTACTTATCATAAGGAAGCTTGTACTTTTTGTCCAACTAAATAATAAAAATTTAGGCAATAGAAGCAAAAAGGGTGTGTGACAATTAAAGATTTTTTTTATTTAATTGTATTACGATGATCCACAAAACGCCATATTATGGAGTATCGCATTACGAATTTAATCTTGAAAACACTCTTAGCTAGTTAATAAAATTATTTTGAACATAACATAAAATATGATTTAAAAGATCTCTTAAAAGCTTATGCCTTATACCACACTACAAAGTAGGTAATATTGTAGATTAGTACGTCTGAAGTGTCAACATTTTGCTGGGCTCCGATACAAAGTGGTATGTTTTTTTTTCTCCATTGTCATAAATACGACTTATCGAACGAGTATATCACTTTGTAGTGCGATTTGTTAGAAGTTGCGAGAAGTTTTTAAACGAGCGTTTTACTGGTAGCTGGATGACGTTGGTATGCTTCATATTTTCACGTTTTTGTTATAATTTTTTACTTATTGGTTCACTTAGCACATTCATTCAATTACCGTAGAATAAAATGAAACTTTTTTGAACTATTCTCTGCAATTAACTTGACGTATTTAATTTAACACTAATAATCTTTTTTATATTTTTTAGACAATCATACATATGTGAGTACTTTTCGATCGGATATATCGCTGATGCAATCGACAAAAATGTATGAAACTGAAATTGACATTCGATGAAATCATGTCACGCGTGAGATTTCGAACCTCAATGTCAGTTTCAAACATATTTGACGTTCGTTATAGATTCGCTATATAGAGAATGTAGTTTGAGTAACCTCCCAGATTTGAATAAACTTGAAGGGATTCGTTACTCAATAAATCTCTCAAAACCAATTTATTTGCAGTTAATCTTATTGAAGTACGCAATGAATATTCTCATAAATAACCAAACATATATACGAAAAGGTAAACAAATTAACTTATTAAATATCATTTAACGATGTGCACAAAAGATACATAGATTTATCGTATAATTATATACCCATAAATAGATAATACGAAATTAAATGTATTCAATAACACATAGAAGCCATAAATAATAAAATCGATTTTCCATTACGCTATTCAATACTGGAAACTGTTTTGAAATTTGAAAGTGTTCGTGTAATGCAACTTGAGGTCAGAGATCGGTTATTAAGACAAACCATTCAAAGAACGAAGTCCCGCTTCTAAAAGCTATTTGGCTCCAATTAAAAGGGAATGAATTGGCGCCTCCCATGAGGGTATCAATAAAACGCGGTCCAATTTGCGTATACACATAGCCTCGGGATTGTTACAAAGAATATAGTAATATCAGATGCGACAACGGTTAAACAAAAGAAAACTATTATGACTAAGTCTGAAGTCTTGCAAAAAAGTGTTTCAAACGAGTAAATTAAAAGATGCGTAAGTAATATAGTTTACCTAAAATCATTTGAAAAACGTTATCGCAATAGTTACCAAAGTTTTTCTCTTTGAAACTGTAATAAAATTTGACATGTGTCAAATCACTTACAATAGGTTGACTTTAAGTTTTTCTAATCTAATCATCTATCAGTAATTATAGTCAAAGTAGATAGGTAAAATCTATAAACTTAAATTTCAGTGCTTTAATTTAGTAAAATTAAGTCCTCTGAGAGACAGTTTTCTGCCTACATTAAGTTCTTCATTGCATGACTCCGAGATAAGCTAGTTCTCACACGGGCGAATAATTTATAGAGGAAGCAATGGGTATTGCTATTACGGCCGACGCTTTATCGAAAAGACTAGCTTTTGTGTGAATTCTTCGTTTTGTTTCACTTAAAATTGATAATAAATGAATTTTGATACAGTAAAAGTAAGAATTGGAAGCAATCAGAGGTTTGAGAATGAATTTGGAGGGGTACATCGGCAAGATCGATTACGAAGGGAGTGATGACTTACGGCCGGTTCACACATGTCTCCGTTTTACTGTTTCGTTTTAACGTGTACGTTTTTTTAATTTATGTCGTATCCGTTAAAAACGTACCAGTAAAACCGACTCCCATGTGTAAACGATAAAAGCTCTTAAATGACAAAAGATGGACCATCTCGGGGAAGACAAACCTGGTGTACCGTACCCTTATTACTATAGTTATAATTCAATAACGATTTTATCATCAACCGACTTCCAATTAATTCGTGTTTCTTTTTTGATACAGTTATGGGATGCTTCATATTTTCCACGAATCGATCGAACTTTCTAGTAATCCGCAGATGTATTAAGAGATTTAACTCGGCATCAATGGGCCATTAAGAGAGGTCGTAATTAAAACGAGGCACGACTTTTAATAAATAATATCGAGCAAAACCGGGTGCGGAGTGTATGCGACATCGCATGTCGTCACGTACGGAGCCGTGTATTTATTTCAATATCGGATTTCAATTTATTGCACGGTCGGAGCATGTTAGCACTTACTATCTTTGAAAATTATTGTACTAACCTCTTCACAGTGGGACTTATAGATATGCGAGATACATGCGACCCACTTCTTTTTGGTCTGCTTTCTATGTTTTTTTTTTATTTCACGGAGATCTTGGTGTTCTAATATTACACATTTTGGAATCGACTGTATTAAACTTTTATTGTAGGTTTGAACAGATTTTTATTAAGCTTGACTTTTTAACATAAAAAATATATAATTTTGTTTTGATCCTCCCACGAAAACTAACTTAAAAGAGCGTCGTTGGCTTAGGGGTTTTAACTCTTGACGTGTAAACTGCAGGTCACGAGTTCGAATCCCGCCATGTACCGACGTGTTTTTCGATTTTCATATGTATATATTTACCCGACGCTCTTACGGCTAAGGAAAACATCGTGATGCAAC
>QDHC01004160.1:56644-87618 GCA_013186455.1 Papilio dardanus tibullus | reverse complement strand
TTCAAAACTCGGCAGAACAGAAGTCTTGTAGGAAATATAATGGCGATCATAAGTAAGGGATTATCGTCCGTTTGATATGTTACTCTAGTCTCTATTACATTAAAGATAAAGGTTATAATTGCGGAAACGTTAGTCGATTTATAATTGTAATAAACGCATTTAAAATGTTTAAGTATTATATAAAATGGACTCACATTTATTTTTCAAAATTCATTAATTTGAAATTGATTTTCCTTTAGATGTGGTACGAACTAGTTTTAGATAAGCTAAAAATATATTTTTCCAGCGAAATCGCACCGGTAGAACAGTAGGGTTATCCAAAGTCGCTAGGAAACGATTCTATAGCGAACGTAAAAAAAATATGGAACTGACACTGACGTTCGATATCTCACACGTGACAATGACTTAGCGAATGTCATTATCAGTTCCATATATTTTTGTTATCAGCGATATCGCCAATCGAAAAGTACTTTTGGTAACCTACAGGTGTGCATAATATTTTGTTTATATATTTTTGAAACAGATTGACAAATAGAATATTTTAACAGTGTTTCCAAGTTAATTTAAGTTTGTGATTAATTAAAAACGTCGATTTAAAATATTTCCGAAGAAGATCCTGGATGCTTTTTTTTTTCTTTTAATTCTTGTCCTAGGTAACAATGTCGGAAGTAATATCTTTGTAATAATTGTTGATAAATCGTTTAACCTTTAACACAAATTGATATGGAATCATTCAAATTTATTGCCGTTTTTCTTAAAAAAAATAGTACCGTATAATTTATGTGAAAAATGTCCGCACGCCATTTAAGCCAATTAAATTGATTGTTTTTATGATTTGCAGTAATGTATTAACAATGTATTTAAAAATTATTGACTATTACGTGACTACTTTGAATAAAGGACTTACGTATGTTTTAACTACATTTTTAGTTTGAAAATTCCGTTAAGTTTATAGTTTTCGGTGATGATGTTATTTTCAACTTTTGCTATTCGTCTTATCCCAAGTATCCTAAGGATAAAATTATCAAAATTTTAATAAATAGTCGTAAAATGAAGAAAGAGATATGGAGAAAAAGCTACAAAACACCAACACACAAGATTACCAGGAATTTTTAATCTTGATACTTTTTAATATTCGTATATTTGTAGTACACTCTTACTTTGGTGAGAGTGGCAGAAATTAAGTAGTAGGCTTATAGCGTAGCAATTAATTAACTGAAACTCATCAAGACTGGTTTTCGAATTAAACATATAAAACAAGATGAAACCAAATGAAACAGAATGCCATACAATTATATGACTGATAAGAGACGTAAAAAAATATCTCTACTTCTATAGAAAAAGGCATAAAAATTTTCAAAACATGAACATTACACATCAACTTAAATAACTCTATTGTATAACAAACAAAATGACGGTAGTTCAAAATATAAACCGAATGGAGACCGCAACACATCGACGTGTTCAGTCAAATCGATACTGCATGTTGTAAATAATATTATTTTGACAGGACAACCGTGAGAATCGATTTTATTATCGGCTCTAGGTGAACGCTACCATTGCCGTTTGAGTATTGTTATCTGCATAAGTGTTGTTACTACCATAACATTTACATACATTCACAAGCTACATTCGTAAAGGAAAACATCGTGATGCAACCTGCACATATCGGCGAAGAAATTCAAAGATATATGTGAGTCACGCAAGATACGCGCTAGTCGTGGAGTGAAGGAAAATGGAGCTCATCATGGGTCGAACTACTACTACTACTACATTCAAAAATGCTTTTTCACATTGAAAATACTAGATGATGAGACGTAAATAGAAGCAATCTGAATAATTGCTTTCATCATCACCATCTCACTATTCGTCCCCACCTGGTGCACGGAGCCTACACCCTAAGGAGTGACTAGGCCATATTCAACCGTAGTCGAAGAATTGCTAAGAAAAGTGAAAATAAGCTCAAAGTTCAAAATAAAATTAACCAAAATGATCCCAATGTTGTTTTGGGTATTTAAATACTAATCAATATCTGCAGTCTTTGGACCATTCTGAACAATTTTCATCGAAACCTCCAGTCCAATGGCTTAGAAGAAAACAGGGTAAACATTTTGTATAACAAGGCCTGGGAATAAACTATGGGTAAAGTATCAATCGAAACAGTTTCATTGACTATGGTAACAGTTAACCAATCTGAATCAGTTGAACAGTTCACATGTTGTTGGCGATTGGCAGGTGACGTGAGTCGACAAATCTCTGGTCGACGCGATGCTTATCGATTCACCACCAGATACCATCTCTACCGATCCCACATGCATTAGAATTCTGATGTGCCCTTGTTTTAGCTTTGTTCCTGGATGAATAGATATTCGTTGTTTTGTTAAGCATTTCTAAAGCAATTTTCAAAATTACTTTAATCGATTTTAGCACTCATAATGTTTGCAAAGTAAACTCGTAGATTTATGTAATTCTTGTCTAAAAATATTGCATCCAGGTTACCCCTGGTGGGACTCGAACCCACAATCCCCGGCTTAGGAGGCCGATGCCTTATCCATTAGGCCACAGGGGCTGTTGGTTAGTGAGTTAAAATAAGTTTAAGTTGGTGACACATAATTTGCTCTATATTAATTATACTACTTTATTCGTGAAACATTTTAGTATTACTCACTATATGAGTAATCAGCCATTTAATTTGTATGAACAAATTAAAAGCAATAAAGTGTATGAGTTAAGTTTTGACGCACGCCGTTCATCTAGATAGCGACCTTATAAATGTTTCACGCTCCTCAAGCGAAGGTCTTACTTTGACATAAAAAAGGTGAATTTCGAGCAAAGGTCATACGAGCGTAATCGATGAGAAACGACAGGCAATAATTAGTAACAGGCTTATAAATAACGTTATACAAAAATGACATAAACAGCTCCGAAGCGAAGCTGACCTATAAATAAAGCGGTCACTTGATGTATTGCCGTTGATATAAATTATGAAAAGGAAGTCGATGCGGCCATAAAACCTTATTTCGTCTGACCGAAACATCACCGAGACGAAATTTATAATTCTATAGTATAAGTACAATTTATACAATTAATATAATAAGCTTATGAAGACACAATTTCCGAAGAATTAAGCCAAGTCTTAACAAAGTTGCAACAACAGCAGTTAACAATTAGGAGTTAAAGTAACTTTATGTAAGTAGTTACTTAAGTAAATCCTGCAAAAGATAAGCCATAAAACATAAAAGTAGAAGGGAAAATTATCTCTTATCTTAACCTTTTAAAATTATTAAAATTTTAAAGAGAGATCTTATTAATTAAGTACTATAATTTACACGTAATATTTTTCAATTAAATGAAGCAAACTCTATAAGAATAGATTGCAAGGTTGTTAAAAATAATTAACTTTTGTAATTGTTAAGTGCGGAGCTTTTCAACGGCTGCCGAATTCTTTCATCAGATAGATACTGTGCGCCGTTCGTTAATGTCGGCTCATCAAATTTAATGAGCTCTCGATCTGGATATGTCGGGACTTTATTACGGTCCAAATGGCCCCAGAAGTTGATAAATCGGTCAACTTTTTCAAGACACCAGTAACGGACAAAATTGGCCGGAGTACCTCAGGGATCAAACATGGGACCTGTTTTATACATTTTATGACATGCTCATAAGTACGATTCCTTATTTTTAAGTTTCTTCATTCGTTCCATAATTTTAATTTACTACTTCGAGATAATTATGGTTGACTTTTGTTAATAAGTTTGAGTAATTTCTTTGCCCAAAAATTATCTCCGGTTTCCAGGTTACTCACCTACATACCTGTTTGTTATTCTTCACTAATGTTATATATTACATTATTTTTATTTCATATTGCGAAATATAAAGATCTGTATAAGGGCTAGAATACTTTTTCGCTGTCGTATTAAAGACGATATATGTTAAGCTTTCTTTTGTTAACCATAAATAAGAAATATCAATTCGAATTACGATCAATAAATCATGTAAACCATTTCAAGCGAATACAATATTTCTGCGTCAACAATTGCTTATAATTTCTTCTTCATCTAATTTTACAAGTTCCATTAGAGTTCAGATCTATTATATGATCTGCAGACTAATGCTCCTTAGAAATAGTTTCGTTATTAACTCCTAAAAATTCATTAAAATTGCTGACTTCCTCGGATATCGGTAACTATTTAGGAACTGACTTAGCTTCGTTTATTTTGAAGTATCATATTTCCTTCTCAAATATTCTACGTATCTAAGTATATGTTGCTAGAAATGAATTGTACAATTCGAATCTTGATGTCTTTATATTCTTAAGTTTTAAATAATGTGATATCATCGAATAGTGTTGGTACTGCTAATTAGAGAAACCTTAACTAGTTAAGCTAGTTAGCTCAATCTAGCTGAGAGTCCAATTATCCGCGACAACAAAGGCATTAATTCGCGGTGCATTCGATGCGCACGCGCGTTCGCCTCGTAAATATGATCAATATCGGCTGCATTATGTTGAGGCCGTGCACCGAACGAGATCACACGCCCGCTGCGATTCCACAACGATACTACTGCTACTGGATAAGATTTCTTTATTAAATTAATTAAAAATGCACATATCAGCAAATAAATATAAAGATGTGTGAAGTGACGCAAAATACGCGTTAGTCGTGGAGTTGCGGAAAATGGAGCCCATCATGGGTTGAACTTACAATTACTTAACATTAACGAAATCAACATACTTAAAATGTGTGTAGAAAATGTTTATATGTACAAGTGGAAATAGATTAGTACCTAAACGTTAAGATGAAGTTGAAAAACTATTGTCCCAAAAGTCCATTAGATCACAGTCAAACCTCTATAAGTGAGAATCATGCTATGGTTACTCGGTGATAATGTAGCTTTCTAATAGTGAAAGAGTTTTTGAAATCAGCCTAGTAGTTCTTGAGTTATTTCAATACAAACAAAAATACAGTGTCTCTCTTTATAATATTAGTATATATTTATAGCAGAGCCACATCCATCCATCTGTTTCTTTGGCGCTATATATACGAAACTGCATCCAATATTTTAGTGAACGAAACAAGAAAAAATGCTGCAACTTTATTGCTGTACGAGCAGATAAATTTAGTTACGGTTCCACGTGAGATAATAACCTTATTTCAAGGAGTAACGCGTTCAATGAACGATATTTCGTCGAGACAATCGACGCTTATTGTGACCCGAAACGTTTTAATGTGCCTCGTCGGAATTGGCGGACTTTAAATGCCGATATAAAAAAGTGTTGATGAAAATTTGTTATTATACGTGACTTAATGATGATTTTCCACGGCAATAACTTGAACGCTTTTAACAGTTGGGTTCAATAATTACAAGACTAGCTGTCGTTCGCGACTTAGTCTGCGTGGATAAAAAAAATATAGCCCATTTAACTCGGGGATAATGTAGCTTTCTAATGGTGAAAGATGTTTTGATATCGGCCCAGTGGTTCTTGAGTTATTTCAAGATATACAAGAATACAAAATCTTCCTCTTTTATAATGTTAGTATAGATTATTTCATTTTGTTTTATATGTTGATCTTGCTCAGAAAACCATACATATCTTTGAATTAATGCAACAACTTAGGCATAAACATTTATATAACGGCCATAACTATCTTCTGCCGTAGATTAAGTTGTATAAGGTTATTTAGTACTAGCTGTTGTGCGCGACTTCGTATGTGTGGATTTAAATAATATAGCCTATGTTACTCGGGGATAATGTAGCTTTCTAATGGTGAAAGAATTCTTGAAATCAGCCCTGTAGTTCTTGAGTTATTTCAATACAAACAAAAATACAAAGTTTCACTCTTTATAATATTGGTATAGATATAGAGTTTATTTGCGATGTCTCAAATCTTTCCATCTTCAGACCTAACCCGGTACACTTTCCCGTGTAGCTACGTCTTTAGTCCGCTCCATATAAAACGAGATCATTTATTCAAGCGAAATGACGCGTCTGACCTTTGTGATGATTTATTTATTTGTGCATCCGTTTCCAGACTACTAAAGAGATTGCAAAGATTTTAAAGTAATAAATACGATTAAAAATGCTGAATTTTAGCTAACTAGTGACTCGCGACTTCGTTTGCACGTAATTGAAAAATAAACTTAAGAAGTAGGCTTTGTTCTTAGAAATTATCATCTATACCTATGTCTTTCATAAAGATCTGTCAAGCCGTTCTGGAGATCCATAAGAACATCCATCCAAACTTTCTTATTTATAATATTAATATGATTTTTATTACCTTGGTACAGCCTTCTCAAACTATACTTAAACTTCATAAATATGCTTTAACGAATGACGATTGTCGCATTATTTTTAGTCAATCGGTTATACAGAAGTCGACATACATTTTTTCTTAAAGATGTAATAATAACTTGTATACTCTTTAAGTTATGAATTCGATAAACCATACTCGTAATGAAGGGAAAATGGATTCATATGTTTTCTCAATAATATTTTCGGCTATTATAATTTCCATAATTGCACAGGAAGGGTTAACAAATCAACAACACTTGAATCCTTGTAGCGGGCAAAGTTATACTATTTATGTTGTAATTTTGTAACATGTAATTAAATAGTATCTTAACATAGTTTTTCTTCGTAGCCATTTTAAATTATTATTATGTACTCTTTAGTACGTATTTGAGGCCTTTTTTATTTCTTTTTCTCCGTTTCCTTTTTCTAATTTGTTTATTCAATGCGATAAATATAATAGAAATCCAAGCCAGTATTCGTCCTAAAGAATGTTCTGTGACCAGTCAGAAATTAGTCAGTACCGACTAGACTTAAAATACTAGAGTGTAGCAGGTCGGTGCCGACTAGAATAATTATTCTTGAGTGTAGTCATTTACAAATAAAACTAATAATTGTTAGTCTCTAGATCTCTCTAGACCTGGAGGTTGAAAACCTGACTGTGATTGGAAATAGAATGTTAAGGACAGAGATATGATAAACTCTAGATATGCTACACTAAATAAACTAGTCATCAGTCGTAATAAAGTCCTTTATTAAGAAAGAAATGATACTATATACCCGTGAACCTTGGCTTAAGGAAGTCATAAGTCGACAAATAGGCAGTACCACCAAAGTTATGGACATTAAAAAGCACAAATCAATTTTATGTCTCATTTTAAGGTAACGTCACAATCTGCAGCGAACCGAACCGCTGCGTTTATAAACGCATCACATAAACCATCGGCTTTATCGTGGTCCCTCTCAAGAACACATCCGCATAAGAGAACAATCAATATAAATTTTTGATCTATCGTTATAAATAATTACATTTTGACATTCTTTCAACCGCAGACGTTATTGATAGACATTGGAGGGACATTGCATTGGAAGATGTGTCATTTAAGACACCAGGAAGAGAAAATGCTGGGTTTTATTGTAAAATATGGAAGGAATAACTGAGCAAAAATATACTATACTGCTTTTACTATCCAATATTTCGATTAATTACATATTTCAACAGTGCTAAATCATCTTAACTGATATGTAAAACTATGCTTCAGGGAAGATTACGAACTGATCATACAATAAGGTGCGTTACAAAACATTGTCGATGACAATCCAAATCCTTTTGTAAACGTCATCAAATGAAATGTCAAATACGTTCCTAATGGAATGGACAATTATATTCTATACTAATACTCGTATTACAAAGAGAGAAACTTAGTATTTGTGTATGTATCATAGGCTATTTGTTTTCAATTACGCACGGACGAAGTCGCGAACAGCAGCTAGTATGATATACATTACTCATCCATCAATCAGACAAAACTATAGTTAATTACATTAATTGATATCTCGGTATGCAAATGTAATTGCGGTAACAAATCGAGGTATTTATTTAGAGCAGTCGTAAAGCACTGCTGTAAATATAGAGCCGTACTCACCAATTAGTAGTCGTTCGATTGCTGGTTTGAGTTACGGTGCCCATGTCACATAAACTGACGCTTTAGCGGGATCTATTACAACATCTAAGGATATACTACTTGGTTTCATAAATAAATATTTTTTAATTAATAATTTATTTTTTTTAGAGCGTCGGTGGCTCAGGGGTTTAGCTCTTAACTTTTAAACTGCAGGTCCCGAGTTTGAATACCGCCATGCACCAATGTGTTTTTCGATATTCATATGTACATATTCACCGATGCTCTTAGGTGAAGGAAAACATCGTGATGCGACCTGCACATATCGGCGAAGAAATTCAAAGATATGTGTATTCACGAAAAATACGCGCTAGTCGTGGAGTTGCGGAATATGGAGCCCATCATGGGTCGAAATCTTTAACCTTCAGATAATTTTTATGTGAAGAATAATTATTAGAATAATTACAGCATAGATAAATACTTGGTACATCTTCAATTGGATTTTATAAACATTTTCCAAAGTCCAATTAATTTACCCTAAAGTCCGAACTTTTCAAAATGTTTGTCAAATTCTAGAAACAGTTTAATTTTCAACTAAGAATAAAGATAAAAGAAAGTGTTAAAAAAACAAAAGACTAAATTAATAGTAAGTATTAAATGTTACATTGCATTATTACGTTTATTTGGAACGACATTAAACGATAGCGCTAGGCAGCCTGTAGCCTGGAGCCAACACCGGTAGCCGGTAGGAGGCGTTACATTAATCTTTGGATTACCGCCGCCTTAGATGCACTATCTGCCTTACCCAGGACTCCCAGTAGCAACCAAAGAGTATACTATGAAAACATTACAGGTTTTAACCTAATATTATTCTGTCTCTCAGAGTTCCACTGCTATATTGATTTATAACAATTATGAAGGTGTACTCCAACATATAAGTATAACGAAGGTGTAATAAAGGTTTTTTGCCATATATTATGTTTCTAAGTATAAAAAAATATCTTTAGGATTTTAAAAAGATGTTATGTTTTCCAAAAACATGATATAGCGATTTTATAGAACCTTCATTTATCCTTGGTTATATTTAAATTAAATAACTACTTTGCGGCCAATGGGGTAAGAGAAAGATTTTACATGAGAGATTATTTTGCAGGTAATTGGTTTAAAAAGTACCAAAAATCGCATCTGTACTTCTTTCTATCAGTCGTTTATTCTTTGTCCTTTATTATTGTAATAATATATGAGGCGATTCCTCTTAACCGAATAACTGGCGCGCAATAATTCAACAGAGATATTATTGTTCCTCGATTTCCGGTCAGGTTTACATTGCACAATTTAAACACATAAATAAAGATTTCGTTTAATGGGTAATACTAATTTTATTTGAAGTTTTAAGGTATAGATTTTACACCATAAAAAGAGTAAAAAAAAGCCTATAGAACTTCTTCCATTGCTGCTTTGATTCCTCTCTGCTTCATTTTTTTTTATCCACGTTTATTCGTTGTCTTTCTGTTTCCTTTTAATATTTTACTTCTAATTAAATAGAACTATGCTAGTTTTTAAGTACCAGTGTGAATAAAAGACAAAGTGAGTAATAATAATAAAATATTACATCCCGGCTCCGGTCATTAATAATATTAATTGTTTAACACAAACTATATTATTATGTGTAGAATAATTAATAATTTTCAGAACTATAATTATAATCAATATGAACGTTCTCACGTTAACTAGACCAGGTTGAGTTATTAATCTATATTTTTAATAAGAGCAAAAAGTTAGATGATATCTAATATAGTAAATTTTAAATATACTGTCGAACCTGAATTAGTAAGGAACCACTATAAGAGAGTCTCTATATGGTCCCGCGGGATGGTTTCCACAAGCAAGAAATTCGGATAAGAGAGAAAACTCCATAAGCGAGACAAATAGTGCGGTCTCTTCCACTGTCGCTTAACCAGGATAGACTGTATTCTCTATTTATATTTTAATCATCATTAAAATAGGTTAAAATAACAATGGCATTTTTGCTGCAGAATAAATTTGCTATTATTAATCAGCAGGCGTAACGTATTAACGGAATAACGAACAACTCATCGATTAAAAATTAAAGTTAATATTATTTAAACTTTGTTGAAATACTTATCTAAATTTTTTTAAATGTTTTATACATAAACTATACTCCATATACCGAGGCGGTACAGACCATGAATCAAAAGTATGCGTAGGTGGCCAGGTAAGGCAACCAACAATTATCAATTAACCGCTTTATAACGCTGTCGAAATTCCAAATTCAAATTAATTTCAACGTAAACCGTTGTTGTAGGCGCACGTCTGGAAGGATATGCAAAATTATAGTTCCCCTAAAATAAAAAAATAAATTCGGGGCACTTTTAAATTATTTAAACTTCGACTTTAATGTACATAACGACCATAGTGGCACTTTAGAAGTATGGGTTATCACTCGTGGGCGGCACTGGGTGATGTCAGAATCAAGGTATACACTGTGCACTTCTCAATCACATTATAATTTACAAAACAAACAATGCTTTAGTAACGATCTCTAATTTCTGAATGATAGACTTCTGATTAACGTCAATACTCATCGAAAACGCTATATGAATTTAAACTAATTTCTTCTTCTGATTGCGACATACAATATTAAGTCATACATCTATACTCTATACTAATATTATGAAGAGAGAAACTTAGTATTTTTGTATGTATTGCAATAACTCAATAACTACTGGACCGATTTGAAAAATTCTTTCACCATTAGAAAGCTACATTATCCCCGTGTAACATAAGCTATATTATTTAATTCTACGCGGACAAAGTGGCGCACAACAGCTAGTATTAAATATACATACATATAAAAGAAACAAATATTGACACGGATAATATTTTATTTTGAGTTATTAGACCAAATATTTTAAACGATAAAATTATTATTTACACAATTCAATATATTTTCAATCATAATATATTATAGCTTTATAATAGACATATATATACTATAACTAAATTATATTTTAAGGTAGTTCTGTAACTTGAATTATTATAAATTAAACATATATAAATAATCTAAGAGACAATGAGTTACATAAGTTTATGCAATGAGTGTCATGTTATTGTCGTTGCATAGTATTTCAGTGCGAGCAATAAAACAATCGAAGTTTAAAATAATTTGGACACTTTACTAGTTAAATGCATAATATTTATAACTGATTAAATTTTATTAAATTAATATACTTAAAATTTCAATAATGTGTAACTATGATACGATAAATTCAAAGTAAATGATCATTTTTTTAAATTATAAAGTGGCAAACGAGCAAGTGGCCACCTGGGTTCGCTGAAATAGCGAAGCGACCGCTGCCTATAGACATCTGAAATTGCAGATGCGTTGCCTACCTATCTACGGAGGAGGAGATGCACAGCAAGATGATAATTCCTCTTCCTATACGTCCCATCCCCCCAAAACTTCAGTTTTAATTTTAATATTTAAAATCTTTAAAATGAATAATAACTACAATATTAGTTGAAGTCTTATTATTTATTATATTTACAAACATTTTAATATCAAATAAATAACATACTAAAGTAATAATCACTAAAATATTGTCTACAATAAAATAGGTCTTTGACCATTACAAATACCATTTATATTAATGAGTATTTTTTAATATAATTAACTAGGCCTAGGTCTACAATATATGAGAAGTATAAAACATTTAAAATTGTCTAATAAATAAACTTTATGTACAGGGGATCCAATCCCAAATTAAACCGCGAAATTCAAATGTGATTCTATGACGCACAAAGTGTAAATCTGTACTGAACACTTACTTTTTTACTAAACAGTTGATGAAAATAAATTTTAAAAATTCATATATTTATAATAATATTTTAGGCCAAATAACCTCTATAGCAGATATATCAATAAATCGTACACACTATTTACAAAATTCCTAAAGGTACAAAGTGAAATGCTAAATACAACCTTAACAAAGTAAAAATAGGGTTCAAATGTCATAAAATTAGCTAAATATCTAAAATCTACATTCCACCGCCGAAGTTCGGCGTCTTCACGAAGTATGTCGTCAAAGTGCCTTTACCTTTGACGAAGGTTGGACCTCTGCACTCGCACGTGTAGCCCACGTTCATAAGGACCCTGAAATATACACAACCATAAAACCGGCTACAGACGCCCAATTTTAACTGTAAAGTTCACTGACGTGTGTAGACAGAGCTGAGAATTGTACAGTTCCACCGTGCAGTTCAAATCGACGTGTGTACGTAAACTTGATAGATGACAGTTGTCAACAGAAAACTTGTCATCCAATACTATCCACGCCAATTAATTAATAACAGATTTAAGACTGAAAAACTAAGTCCAATGTTTAAACAATATTACTTTGCAGTGTCCTCGGTGACGTGTATCCTGCCCATGAGGCCGGTGGAGTCCATGCGCGAGGCGACGTTGACGGTATTGCCCCAGATGTCGTACTGCGGCTTCTGCGCGCCCACCACGCCCGCTATCACCGGACCGTGGTTCAACCCTGCAATTCGAACAAAACCTTTCACAATATCAACAGGCTATCGATGACCTCTAACTATGGGCTTCACCAATTTTGAAAAAGCTATCCAAGGCCCCTTACGGCTTGACCGACTACGCTTGAAATCGGTAATATGTCTTCATGAACTTCAACTGTTTAACAAACAACTATTCTTAAACGGTCTCACCTATCCTGAGCTTGAACCTCTGGAATGATTCCCGGTTTATCTGGTCTAAAATCGTCATCAAGGCTATCGCGAACTCCACTAGGATCCCCACCGTGTGCTCTTCCTTTCTATTCGCATCCTGAAATAAAATAAAATAAAGAACATGAATATATTGCAATAATATATTAATTAACAAATATGCTTATTGCTTACCAATTGTTCTTCCTTGCCGGGTCTCAAGCCTGATGCGATCATATAAGTACTTCCAATGGTTTTAATCTTCTCGATGCAACTGAATTTTGGTTTCAACAACAACTGCAATATAAAAGACGTCCATTTTAATTTCTGCATGAAAATTATTTTTCAAATTTATCAATTTCTAAGACCAACGTCTTTCATAATTTTATGTGTTTTAAGAACTACGAGGTCACACAACTCAACTAATGTTAATCAAAATGCCGAAAATTCAAAAGAATTAAGAGTATTTTGCAAAATGACCTTGTCAAAGTCGCATATGATTTCGTTGAGCAGGCGCAGGCACTCGAGGCCCTGCTTGTTGACGTCGGTCTCGTCGTAGAACTCCTTGTAGTTGGGTATGGAGGCGAACATCACCGCGATGCTCGAGTACCTCTCGTGGTACAAATCTTCCTACGAAGGAACACAACAAAGTCTATTTTCATGAATAAGCGCTTAAAGTTTGACAAGACACACACAACTAATATAAATTATATTTCATTGTATCTGCAATTTCTCTAATGTAGAATAGATAAGACAAGAAATGTCCGTACCTCGGATGCGACCGAAGTAAGGAAATGTTCAGCGACGTGCGCCGGCAGAATGTTTTCAAGTAAAATCTGAAAAGAATAATCCAAATAGTTCAAAGAAATCCAACATCAGAATTTCAAGATTGCATTTATAATGTCTTTCTTTTCAATCGGCCTGGCTTAATACTGAAATAATTGAATACCTTATTAATTCCCCTCATAGTTTCTACCTCCTCCTGTTCGAACTTGAGCTTGTCTTTCCAGAGGAAGTCAGTGCGCGAGGTGAACTCTATCTGCCTGTCGAGGATGTGCAGCAGCGCCGCAAGGAACACCAGCACCAGGCCTGCCTTGGCAGAGTACGGCAGCATTGAGAACCTGGAACATGTCAGTTTAATAACTGGTTTAATATGACAGATATTCCTAATATTGAATTTAGATGATTGTGCATTATCTTTAAAAACTTGTAATTGTGATCATTTCTTTCTTTTACGCATAGAAATCTAATCTCTAGAAGCCAAAATAATTACCAAAAGATAACTTGATAGCGTAGGTATGTATTACTTCTGTCGAAGTAACTGGAAAAAAGACCCAAAGTAGACATTAGTCTGCCAATAAGTGTTTCAACAAGATCATAATCTCATCAGTCCCGGATTTGTTAATATTCAAAGGGTCAAATATGACTTACTCCGTATCAATCTCTCCCTTTTGGTACTGACTGAAGAGTTCAGCGGAGGCGAAGAGAGAGATGTGAGAGACGAGAGTTATGATCATGAGGAGCAGTTTGAGCACGAAGCCGACACGCAGGAACACCGATATTGACGCCAGCGTTAGTACTGAACTGTAGATGAAACTCTGAAAATGAAAATGGTGCATAATAGAAAGTTTGTCCAATTATAGAAGAGGAATGTTTCGAAATGTTTTGTACAACATTTTGATGTTGCTGTTCCAAAGCATACAACATTCGAGCATTAACAAGACTGGAGAGTTTTAGAACTTTGGACTTCAAAAGTGGTGATTTTAGTCAATAATAACTCAGAAATATTCATTTTTTCAGCGTAATTCGTTGTCCAAGAAACTCCCGTCATTGTTATTAAAGACACACACTTACCGGAGCGGAATCAACGTCAACGAATAGAGGAACGCCTGTGATATTTTCAGAGATGGAGCTGTTGCTTGTACTCCATATTTCTTCGGGAAATTCTTGCACCAGGAACGTTTGAAACTGTAATAAATAATTAATTTTATTACATCTTGATGTCAGTTGTAAATTAATGAACAGTTTTAATATAGTTTTAAAACTAGTTACTGTAATGATTTAATTAAAATACGTACCAAATTAATGACGGCGCATGAACTTATTAAAAGTACGGTCACCAAAAACATCGTGAATCTGATGTAGCAATTGTTGGCCACCACCTGAAATTCAAAAATAAAAGTTACGAACAAAAAATTCTGCCTGACCTTTTTTGAACGCGCGATATATAAGTACATACTTGCTATAAGCCGAGAAAGAAAAATATAAAAATTCAACCAACAAATATCCGCCCCTGTGGCCTAATGGATAAGGCATCGGCCTCCTAAGCCGGGGATTGTGGGTTCGAGTCCCACCAGGGGTAACGCAAGGATTTTTTTGTTCAATTTATATATTAAAAAGTAACTTAAAATTATTAATCTAAATTATGAATACTATTATAACTTCTTTCTAGACCCACTACTTTATCGTTTTCTTAAGACCGAGAAAATTCATCTCGTGAGTTGTCTTCATAGCATGTTGTTTACCTGTCCAGGTTTGTAGCAGTTATCATAATCATCAGGAACGTCGGAGAAGGAGAAGCGTCCGTCGCACCACGACAGGTAGAGGAACACCACCAACGTCAGCAAGGTGGGGCCGAACGCGGCGTACATTACTATACTCCTGGAAAAATATTTACAAATATTTATTTCAAACAACCGCCTTCTTATCGAAATCCATTAAAAATCCAAGTACTAGCTAACAACGTTACTACATAGCTACATTTTCTACAAGATTAATCTTCAACCTATGGCCTTTAGGGACTCTTTTTATTTTAAACGACCATTTTTGTGTCCTTTATTTGTCTAAAAACTACTTAATTGTCACTCACTAAAAGAGGATGGACGTCGAAGGGCGAGAATGTAGTAGTGATAAAAACTATCATGTCTATCTCTTTTGATACATCTGCTAAATACGGAAGCTTATTGACTATTTAGAACACATTTATCATTCTGCTTCTTCAATAAAATGTCTTACTTAGGGACAGTGAGCAGCTGTATGAACGCTAGCAGCACAAACAGCGCGGTCGCACACGCCACGTTGTACTTAAACTGATCATCGCTTTGGTCTCGGTACTGTCTTTCCTGATCACCGCGCGTGAACCACAACGTCGCACGGCTCATGCCCTCAGACGTACTACCACACTCGCAGCAAGTACGTTGTGGCAGCAAGTTCTGTTCTATCATTGCCAGGCTCTGGAAGATTATTTCATAAGGTTCAAAATACAACCATAGTCTTTGTTTCAAGTATTCAATGTCAATCGTTAATGTCCTTTATTGTCTAAATGGTTCGACTATTAAACATAAATAATATAAGGTAAAGATTTTCACTAGATGGAACGTAGATTAAATCTCTAAAGAACTTAATGAAGTGAGAAACGCGCCTGCAGTTCCTCGTATGTTCAAGAAAATTATAATACCATAGAAATCACTATGCGATTCACTCGTTTGCATCTAAAGAAAATTATGAAGTTAAAGAATATATTTACCGATATACCAATGTTCTTAGCTAATGTAGAATCTGTGATATTTGCAAATGGTTTATCCGCGCCCCAGCACTCGACGTATTTGGTCATCTTACTAGAAGGACGAGAGCGGGACGGCACGCCGGGAGTCGCTACAACAAAACGCAATCGCTACAATTATTGAACTACATAAAATATAAACAATAAATCAGATGCTATAAAATGTATATAAATGCTTAACAAAAAAAGGGAGATCACGGGACAAAACAACATGCTGTTTCTTTATTTTGTCTATATTTCTATTTGTTTTAATTTCGTCAATTCGTAATTTAATACACAATTCTTTTCCATAGATATCAATAATAATAATTGAAGTATACCATTAAGGAATTTAAATGGTATTCTTTCGATAAAACGAGTTTTTAATGCAGAGAAATGTGTCGTTTTCAGTGTCATAAGCGTTTTAAAAATAATGTTTTTAAAGTATGCCAATGTCGTGTTATGAAAATAGATCAAGGGTGCTTTTTAATTGTAATATTGTATTAATTACAATGTTAATTAAAAACAACTGAATGCCGCGTGTGTTTTCACCCGGTGATTATTTTTGTACGTAGAAAGAGAAATTTAGAACTGGCGTATACGGTTGAAGGACAAAAAATGCCTTAGACTACGTCATACCTACGTTGTGTGTGCATCACTTTGCGGTTTTAAGCCAATAATATTATGTGTTAAGCCTTTGCCTGGGTCGTATTCAAAATTATTTCACCGAAAATACGCTTGGAGCGCCACAATACTACATGATACATCCCTTTTGTTTGTGTCTTATTTTCATCCAACCAAACAAACAAAATCGCATACGGAGAAAGGGACCGAAGATCTATGTCAATGTCTTTGTCATGTTAAGTATATCTATACTAATATTATAAAGAGAGAAACTTTGTATTTTTGTATTTTTGGATTTTTGTATTTTTGTTTGTATTGAAATAACTCAAAATCTACTGAACCGATTTGGATAATTCTTTCACTATTAGAAAGCTACGTTCTTTGTGTCTAACATAGGCTATAACTTATTTTTAGCAAAGTTTAGGAAATAGGAATAAACAACGCATTTCTGGACCCTGTCGCAAAATTTCATTAATTTTCCTTTTTATTGGCTTACGCTGGCTAAACCGCTCGAGTTATATAAAAATGATGTACGAGACATTTGTAGATCTAAAAAAGTTCTACAAAAAAGTCAGCGATGGCATATGTTTATCTTTTACGGTTTTCTCACAATAATCACTTTTTGTTTTTTGAAAATCAATTAAAATATGCACTTAATTTGCCGCGTTATTTTTTTGGTTTAAATATTAATCCTTATCCAAATAAGTGTGTCTGTTATCAGGGGAATTTAATGTAGATTAAAATCGTCCTTGACCTTATTTAAATCTGACGAATAGTTTAGAAGATATCGCGAACACAAGTAATAAGGGTAACCGAAAAATCATCTTACGAGCCGGGCGTAAGAAGAAATTCAAAATAATTAGGACATTCTGATATTTAATTTAGTGAATTGAGTACATATCAAGTAAATATAACATTTTTTTCAATCCGAAGTTGGGGTTTGAAAATGGTTAATTTCGAAGCATCCATTACTGTTATAACCTACTGTGTGTAAATTTTGTTCTAGACATGATTTTTTAATTTCATACAATATATCAAAATCTTTGGACCTTACATCAAATCGGAACAAAAAATGGTTAAAAATTTCCACATTGATGATGATCCCTTTTAAATACTAACAGTTTGGCGAGAAGCATATGAAGTTGCGTTTTCACAATGTAGGTTGATACCTACGTTACTTAGATGATGGTGTTCACTGACGAATTATATTAAAAAAAACTGTAGTGTGTATCTCTCCGGTAGCTGAGGTTCAATTTTAAAAATGTTTACGACGCGACCGATCTTAACAATTAAAAGGGGCTCGATCTTTATCCAAATATTCTTAAAGTGAACAACTTTAGTCGGCTAGGACTGGATTCGGTAGACACACATTTTAAAATCACAGTTGTTCCTAAAATTAGTGAAAAAATCTTTCTTTGACAACTATAATTATTCTTCGAAAAGTTACCTTGCTACATACGAATACGATGTTAACAACAGTGAGGATCGAGTTTAGACGTCTTTAGCGAGATTTGTACTGAAAATGGTATGCCGATATGTCGTAGGCCCTCACGTCATACTTGGAAGAAAAACCGACACTGGGAACTTATGCTAATCCTGGGCAGTTCGCACAAGGAACGACTCTTCAAACCGCTTCGTTCGAAGGCTCAATACTTAGGCCACAAAAGGATGGATTCCTGCCGTACGGCTGAACGTCCGATGGTAGAATGGTGATGGAGAATTATTTCATGTAATTCCTGCGCACACCCTCCCAAATGTAGCCGGTAGAACACCAAGAGACTGGCCACTTTACGCCTGTGCTTAATATTGGCTAAATTTAGTTCTTGGTCACCGATTTACTTTTTGGCCCGTCTCGCCACTGAATCCAAGAGTGCGAGTTGCACCTGCCCAGATGTGACAGCAGTATTCCACACACAGCCGGATATGTGCTATGTACAGAATCAAAAGCTGTCCCGGTGTGAAGTCCCGCCGTACCTTTGTAAGGGCTCCGAGCTTCCTAGCAGCTACCTTTGCCTTAGACTGGATGAGCTATCCGAAGTTAAGATTCACCGAGATTTCACCCTGTGACTGCAGACAGTAGGTGAGCCCCAGGGAGAAATTTCGAAAAGTCAGAGCTAAGATAATCTCGCTCTTTTGACCCGTTGACTTGCACAAGATTGGCCTGGCCGCAAGAGGAGACATCCTTGAGTGTGCTTAATTGATCCCGATTTTTTTTTCATAATAACATTCAAGCTTTATCTCTTCGTAACTTTAAACTCATTTCAGCCAGCTTCGAATGTCATGGTCCAGTTATAGCCGTGCGAAGCCTGATAGTTTTAACTACATTGTTATTTTTATATCCCACGTACTTAAATATTAAACGGTAAAAAAAGTACAAAACTTGCGATAAATCTAAACGACAGAACTTAATAAGTACAAGCTTTTTACCTTTTACTACCTAATACGTGGTATATCAACGGACAGATTATTGACATAACAGACATATGGTTTTTGCCACTAATATTAATTAAAATTATCAAGAGTAAACTGATTAATTGACTGACAATATATCAACGCGTAGAGCCGGAAGCATTGAGGCTAGAGAAGTAAAATGGGTATCTGCTACATCTTAGGCGAGGAATTTACAAAATTTTCTCCTTAAAAGTCGAAAAGGGGGGCCAAAATTTGTATGGAGAATCGTTATTTCTTTAACGAGCAAAACGAAACATGTTTTTCAATATAAATACTACTTTCGGGATTTTTTTCTATAAATAGGTTAAAGTTTGTGTCTGAAAATATTTTTCATTGCGCACCTGGAATAGAGACTTGATATTTTGCATGTGTTTCTAACGTAGATAAGCGCTAAAAAGTTTTTAACTCCCTTATAGATCTAAAGTATGAGTCCGAAGTTCATATGAATAAATGTTATTCCTTCGACAAAATATTTAAATGTTTATATAAATTAATTACGCGTTTCATGCTTTTAAAAAAACTGTAAAAGGAGCTATTTGGCCAAAGGAGTTACGAAATTTTATTCTTTTTTGTTTTATATGACAAAAAATAGTAAAGGATTAGGTCTTTTAGACTTTCTTTAAACTTATGCTGTATATTGTTAAAATATGAATAGAAAGTAAATTGTAGTTGTAAATATTTTAAACACCACGCGGACGAAGTCGCGGGCAACTGCTAGTTTCATATAAATGTGTCTCAGTCGCTGTCAGTATGACATTATGTCATGTCTCATCTGGTTCTTTATACTATGTTTTTGTATTACGAAAATTTAGATTCTTATAAACTTTGTAATATGACTACCATAACAATATAAAAGTTTTTTTTAATTATGCGACGTTTTTAACGGTCCGTGGGCGTTCTATTTTCTAACATCGACAAAAAGAAAAATCTAACAAAAAATATCCGTGTTTTTTTAGACTTTTCACGTAAGAGTATTTATATGGAGTAACGGATACAAATCAGTGAGAAATGGTCGCTTTTGTGCTGAACATACCATGCTATAACTAAATTAGTCATTTTTAAATTGCAAAAACTCATCACAAAAACACTCTGTGTACAGTGTTTTGTTTGAATTTATATGAACAGAAAGTAGTTCATCGCTGAAATAATGCATGTATGTCATGTAAATAAAAGAAATAGTTGCTTTTTTTAGGAGTAACTATACGTAGTTATGTATCATATTCCGTCTTGTACCTTATAATCGGAGTAAAACTTATGCCTTGGCTTCATTAGACTGAGTTCGCGACAAAACGGATTTACGCCGCCAAAGTCAAATTTCCGTTTTTATCGCGAACTCTGTCTAATGAAGCCGAAGCATTAGTGGCTAATAAATATTTTGAGTTTGACAGTTTGAGTTATTTGATAGTTACTAAACTCTAATCATTATTGTATTTAGATGTGCATTTGTTTTCTAATACTGATTTTAATTGTATTTGTATGAATATTTGTTTACATACAAATGTATTATCGATTCAAACACATATTATTTACAACAAAGGAGTATATACTATGTATTATAAACTAACTCGGTGATTCCATTGACATTGTACTTATCATCCTAAGGAATAGCGTCGGTCGCGTCGCTTCCAATTCTTGATGCAAATCTATCACACTGTCTGGACAATCAATTAATTTTTGCTTAATAATATTATAAATGCAACAGTTTGGATAGAGGATTTTCCGGAAGGGGACGCATAGGGAGAGGAATTATCCTCTTGCTGTGCGTCTCCTCCTCCGAAGATTAAGGGAAGGCACCGCATCCGCAATTGCAGATGTCTATAGGCAGCGGTCGCTTCGCTATGTCAGCGAGTCCAAGTGCCCGCTTGCTCGTTTGTCACTTTATATAAAAAAAAATGGATGATTGTTTAAAAGTATATCCAGAACGGCTGAACAGATCTTGATGAAATGTTGCACACATCTAGAACATTACCAGGAAGACCAAATAGGCTACCTAAAAAGTTTTTTATACGCGGACGGAGTAGCAGGCAACTGCTAGTAAAGAAATAAAAATCTCCATTTCAATGTAATGCAAAGTACTATAAACAACAGTTAAATTAAGCTCAACTACAATATCTTGGCGTTGTCTAGACGCCGTCTCTGGCGTCGACAAGTTAATCATTATTGCCCTTAGTTTCAATTTGGTCTTTCTCTTTGTAAACGCAAAATAAATATTGATAATTTTCGTACTACAAATTGCTAAGAGATACGTTACTTTTTGGAAATAATTTAGGCTATGTAAGCTTCCCATCTGAAGCTTTTATGCTGTAATTAAATTTTGGTTCAAGATTTCTAGACCTTTTGAAGAAGAACTAATTCAATGTACTTCCTTTGGACGTTTTTTTATATCAATTACTTGTACCATTGCCTATAGATATTGAAACAAAGTAAACAAAATCTAGGATAAAAAAAAATATTCCACATCAAACTTCGAAGCAATTTTCCGGTTCATAGTTTCATCATAAATTCTTATCTCACCTGTGCCCATTATAGGACTGATAGCCCCAATAATGGATCCACTCCGACTCTTCGGTTTAGCACTAACCACTGCACCGTTACCGAGTCCTTCCCCTGTGTTTGTGGTGTTATTATTCTCAAAAGCAACAGTACGTGGTCCTTCTACTTTGACTGATGCTCTTCGGTTGATTTCTGAAAATATTAATACGAATCTAGCAAATTGATTCATACTATGCAGTAATAAGACATCCTTTAAGATGTTGAAGTAATGTTCTAGTAGGTCTATATTGAACCCTTTTGGTAACACTTAAAGTCTCAAATTGCTAAAGCAACAATATTTTATTTTCTCCCATAATTGGACGTCAAACGTTTAAATGTTAAAAAACTGGTGTACTTTTACATTTTATAAAATCTAATATTGATTTCTGTAACACCAGATATTTACTGTAACCCTGGATACTTGAAGCTAGTTCCTTTTAACGCTTACCTCCAGGATATCGTAGTGACTCAGATCTCAACACTTTGGTTGTCTCATGCTCCACAAAGCTGTGCTGTGAGGGAGCAGGACTGATGTTGTCCCGCGGCTTCGTCGGTGACACGTCCTGGTATAGCGAGGAGACGACGCTCGCCTTGCGGTCTACTGTGCAAACTGACAGACGGCCGTTCTCTATTCCCGATGGCTTCTGGAATAGATAAAACAGGATCTCAGGTTATAGTGTTTAGGTATTTGCGGAAGAGGATTAAGGTTAAATCTTGGACGTAATAATTTTCATCGTAAATAATTACAGCGATTAAATTGTTTAATTAATAAGAGGTATTTTCACCAAATACCAGAAATCAAATCCGATAATGAATAGAGATGGGGTTACAGAAATCAACCTAATTATTTGAGACCCTTTTATTAAAATTTAAATTATGGATATTGAGAAATTCAACTCCTACTCAAATGAAAAGGGCAAATATTGTAATACAGAAAAGTGAAACTGCTGTAAGTAAATTCTTTTTTCGCACGAATGCCTAAAAATAAATAGTTTCTAGATAAGTTTGCAACTAAGAAGTCCTAAAAAGCAACTTAAGATTAGTCATCACCAGCTCAATATTTGTTCCCACCGAGGGGTGCGGAGTCTACCCCTTAAGGGGTTACTAGGCCATAGTCAACCACGCTGGCCCTGTGCGGGTCGACTTCACACTTATCTTTGAATTTCTTTGCCGATATGTGCAGGTTGCATCACGATGTTTTCCATCACCGTAAGAGCGTCGGGTAAATATGTATTATATGAAATTCAAAAATCAAAAAACACATTGGTAGATGGCGTGATTCGAACTCGGGACCTGCAGATTACAAGTCAAGATCTAGACCCCTGAGCCACCGACGCTCTTCTTAAGCTTAGTAAGTTTATTAATTAAGTAATTATATCAAGTTCATGTAAGCCAAACTTTATTGTAACTCCGTATACTAAAAGTAATTTCCAAACAGCTGCGTATAAACTTTCCCTATAACATCCAAGAAACATAACAAGACCGAGTGGACCGTTCAGTAGAGTTACCCAAACTACTTTTCGATAGGCGATATCACTGATATAATCGACAAAAATGTATGAATCTGACATTGACATTCGATAAGTCATGTGATTGTCATGAGATATCAAACGTCGTTATCAGTTTCATACACTTTCGACGTTCGGTATAGAATCACTTCGTAGCGAATGTACTTCGATTAACCCCCTTGGGGAGCCACCCAAAATACTTAAAGATTGGGGATATTGCCGATGTAATCCACAAAAATGTATAAAATTGACAATAATAACGATAAGTCATGTGATTGTCACGTGCGAAATACGTTCGCTATAGAATCACTTCGTAGCGAATGTACTTTCGATAACCCCCTTAAACTAATTTATTATAACTTTGATAAAGCAAAACATCATCCAGACAAATTAGATTAAAATGGTAACAGCTTCCGAGATTGTAGCCACAGTAATCAAGTTGTCGCCAGTCGGACGCGATTCGACGACAAATTGCTCAGAATAATCCACAGCTTTCGGACCCTAATTAAATTTTAATATCAAAATGGCGGACTATCTGTGATTATGTCGAGTGTCGTTGACATCACAACGGGACGAGATCGGGACGATAAATAAAATATTAATGAAGAAGGAACGCTCTTTTTTCGTATTCCATCGAGATATTTCATTTCCGTCAGAACCTTCTTAATTGTTGAGAAAGATTTTAATTAAACTTCAAAGATCTTTTAATCATAGATAATAAAACGTTTTACTTCGATTCATGAGTTGACAGTTTAATCAGCAAGCAGACTTATCAAATCTTTGTTTTATATATTGTTGTTTTTGAACTTTAGTGGAAAGATTGTTAATGACTTACTTTTTAAACATAACGTGGTACATGATAAAACTAGACCAATTCCACCAAAATTGTAAGAAGCTTCTTTTAAATACCAGTGGTAGAGCCCGCTTTAACATCTTCGCATGAATTGTCTGGCTTGCCCGGTGCAATGCCACGACCACACAGAAGACAAGTGTCAAATGGAAGCCATTCCGTGTTCCGTCTGATGAGTGTGCCTAATTTTAGTTAATCTTTTCCTTATAAGAAAAAGATAGGAAGGGAAAGTGAATTTGGCGGGGGAGGGGACGCATAGGAAGAGTATTTATCCTCTTCCTGTGCGTCTCCTCCTCCGTAGATTAATGGCAGGCAACGTATCTGCAATTGCAGATTTCCATTGGCAGCGTTCGCTTCGCTATTATAGCGAATACAGGTGGCCACTTGCTCGTTTGCCACTTTTTAATATAAAAAAATCGATTCAGAATTCGGCCGCAAGAAGTATAAAAAGTTTTCTTAAAATAAATATGAATTATAGAGTCGTACATATATAAATGTCTTTCTCAATGCCTGCAGAGAACATTAAATCCGCACTTCCGTCTCTATTAACCTCAGCGCTTTCATTCGAGCGCGCCAATTGACGTCGGAGATTTTTCCATTTCTACGCTGTATTCATAATTAAGATTCTCCCCTTGTACTTTGAACTTGATGGAATTTTATTATATTTATTTCTGGCACCTACTTATTTAATCAAAATGCTTATAAACTTTTTAAAAGAGATTGGAACTGCTCTATGCGCTACAAAGCGATTCGATAGCGAACATAAAAATGTATAGAACTGACAATGACGTTCCACATCTCACACGTGACAAGCCTTAACGAATGTTATTGTCAGTTTCATACATTTTTGTCGATTCATTCAGCGATATTGCTAATCGAAAGATACTTCGGGTAGCCCCTTGATAGCGACAATCATATTTTCTACCAAAAGAGTTAAATATAAGGATCCATCAATAATAAGAAAACTTTTTTATTAGTGAGTAAACTCTATACAAGTGTTATATTTCACACTAGGGTAGTGGTGATCTATCTTCCACTTTGGACAATTTACTTCAGCGCTAAAAGCACCATCTCTCAGGAAAACATCAATCATATGACAAAGTTTTGCTTATCTTTGGATTACTTTAGATTCCTAATAAAGTAAGAAAAATATAGAAATCGACATCAAAACTATACCTAAATGGATATAATATAAACCTATATCTATACTAATATTATAAAGAGAGAAACTTTGTATCTTTGTATGTATTTTGATTTAGAAAATTCTTTCACCATTAGAAAGCTACATTAGCCCCGAGTAACATAGGCTATATTATTTAATTCCCCGCGGACGAAGTCGCGCACATCAGCTAGTCTCTATATAACTTACTTCACGTATTAAAGTATAACGAATTTTAGTCTTATTTTAAAAGATATAAAACAGTCTATTAAGTAAATTCTTATTTACATGCCACGATCAGTATGGTGTACTCATTTTCTTTAACATTTCCTTCTTTAAATAAAAAAAAATACAAAATAAACTGTACTATGATTTATTTGTTAAAGGTTTTTTTTGCGAGAGGTTCATAGCCATGGAAAAGTTTTAATTAGAGACCGCAAAAAAATTATAAAAGTTAAAAGTTCTTTCGCGATACTTAAAAAGGTAAAGAAGGAACGGATTCGTCTCGTTAAGAATTCTTTCTTATTAGTCGTTTCAAAAATGTAAGCTGTATTAGAGTTTGAATAAAAAGTTAGACAAAATAAGACAAAAAAAACATTGACTGATCTTGGAGTTCCTTCGACGTGTTTACAAAAAAAATACTTTTTTTTTTTAGATTTTTTAGAAAAATAACCAGAGTTAAAACACCTTGTTTAAGCTTCCGTTAATATTAACATTTAAACTCACCCTGGGAGGTACGATGAGGTAGGTCTCCACCTTGTGGTCAGCGAGGTAACCCTCCCGCGAAGCGCCCTCTCCCGGCTCCACCTCAAATCTACCTCCTAATTGCAGCATCGTCGATTTTGTAATGTGAACGCGTCTGTAATTAACATGGAACAATATTTCAAAACTACGAGGGAACACTATAGCCGTAACAGTAATAAGTCTCGGTGTTTCTCTTACCCTGCAATGCCTCCTGACTCCATATGGTTGGCGAGCGTGACGTCATCGCTCCAGACATCAAACTGCCATTTCCTAAGGCCCAGCACGCCGCATAACACGTTGCCCGTGTGGATACCGATGCGCATGTCCACATTGAAACCGGTTGCCTCGCGTACGAAACTAAAATTAAGCTTATCAAGTAAATACTTAACTTTATTACTTTCCTTTGTATAGAACTTGGTACTTTATCTTTCCGGTGGAACATTCGGTGACACTGAAAGTTTTAAGTAATTGCCAAGTCTCAGATAAAGATGTCAGAGACTGCAAAGATCATAAAAGAAGCAGATTAAGAGTACCAAGCTAGAAAGATATGTAACTAACCGTATAGCGTCAATCATCTGCAGGCCCATATTCACGCAGTTGTAAGCATGGTTGGGCCTCGACACTGGCAGACCTGACACGCAGTAGTAGCAGTCGCCGAGGATCTTGATGCGCATGCATTGGTTCTCCTGGTCACAACAAGAATATTGCAATGACGACACTCCGAAGAATATGAATCATTAGTAAGCTTAAGCTACAGTCACAATGGGATGGTACATAACATTAAAATCTACAGAACACTACTCACTTTCTAACGAAGCTAAACCGCATTAAATAATTAATTACTGAAAACGCACTGCTCTAAATTATTGCTGTTATATAATTTATCAAATAACAATAAATTATCACACGGTGTTATAACATCATAATTAAAAGTTGACATGCATTCGGTTACAAATGTTTGTTCAAAGATAATTAATAACGCTCTGACATTTCATGACGAGTTGGTTTCGGCGTTAATTAAAATATTCCGACGCTTATTTTAATTAATTAAAATATTAAATGCACCAAAAATATTCAAAGGAAATGGTATAGAAAGTTCTTACGTAACTATAGGTTCTGGACTCAATTTGTGATCTCTTTTCAACTTTTAAAAGCAGATTGAAATGCATACTTGACACCGATTGTGCATGAAAGGCACTCGATAATAATTGAGAGGCTATTCCTAGTAACCTTCCTAAAGGTACCGTCTTGTGTGCTCTACTTTTATGACAGGCGTTTTAATTATATTTTAAGTTTAGACAGTTTTTTTCTCCAATACTAGCATTAATTAAAGGTGGATTTAAGAAGAAGCTGGCGACTGACACATCGAAGTAATTTTACCACCCAAATAGTGATAAGAACAAAATGATCATAAAAGCAGTATTCTAGGAACGTTAAAGTAACCAAATGCTTATGAAGTTCACAAACAATGTTTGTAACTGAAGCCTAAAGTAAACCTAAATTATTTAAACAAACCTAGTGTCGACCGCTAGAAGCCCTCCAGTAAACTCAACTCTCGTGAGAAACTTTCCGGTAGCACGTAGAATATGTAGAAAATTTATTTACAAATTATGATACTAATTCTTGAGAAAACTTTCTTCATTAGTAGGAATTAAACCAGCATTTTACTTAGTTATAATTATGTTCTATGTACAGTAAAGATTCGAATCGTGTATCAGAATTTGTTACACTGTCCTCTTTTAAAAAAAAGTAATATTTATGCGTAAAATATAAAGATATTTGATAGCATTTTACGAAAGCTTAAAAAAAGAAAACATCCGGGTCGTTGTATAAATTACGATAAAGTGAAAAACCCTTAAAATATTCGAATTGAATGTTTATTTATAAGTATTTATTGGGAGAGTATTTTGAAGTATTAAGAGAGGCACGAGGCAAAATAATCCTTAACAAATACACCTTTTTCAATTATCATCTATTCTGATATTATAAAGAGAGAAACTTTGTATGTATTGTAATAACTCAAGAACTACTGGTCCGATTTCAAAAAAAAAATCACCATTAAAAAGCTGCATTATCTCCGAGTAACATAGGATATATTATTTAATTCCACGCCAACGAAGTCGCGAGCAATAGCTAATATCTAAATAAAAAAGACAGTTTCGTTTTTGGACGTTTAGCGAAATCAGTCCGATTAATTTTCTAAACACTTTTACAACTAAACTGCAAATAAAATCAATCCTTTTGTTGTACAAAACATTTATTCCCTTAGTTCCAGCCAAAACAAACTGGAACTTTCACAAAAGCCCAATAGCCCGTTGTGAGTTGTTCCGGACGAAACTAAAATAAATAACAATCGTGGTACGGCATTAAAGTTCTAATATATTCATTCTGTATTATTTATTCGCAATTTACGGTTACCTGTCTAAAAGTTTACAATTTACTAACGATGTTTCGTGACTAATAAATTTTTGGTAAAGTGCTAAAACTTTTCTTATTTTTCATGCAATTCTATATTTTTTAATTTTGATGTTTGTTTTCGTTTAATTCATGGAATTGGTTTATCAAGAAGTAACGAACAGAAAATATTAATTGTGCCTACAGGAAACAGAGCAGCAATTTTCTAATGCAAAGCATTCGCTACGTACAAAAAGTGCAAACAAACTACGATTAATGAATTTGCAGCTCTATTTTTGACAGGCGCAATAATAAAATTATACCTGGGCGATCTGATCGAATCTTCCGAACAGCTCATTGAGCGTCTTGACCAGATCAGAGGCGCTGAGTCGTTCGGAGAGCGGTGTGAAGTTGACGATGTCCGCGTACAGAATGCTGACGTTGTTGTGACGCTGCACGTGCATCTCGTGGAAGCGAGTCTGCTTCGACGTGTCGACGCACGCGTCCGCCATCTTTAACATTATCGATCTCTTCACCTGGAAATAAAGAAATTGTTAGGAGTTTAAATAAATACATAAGGTTATTAGGTCATAATCTTCTATCAAAAGGAACGTCGACTTAAATACTTTAATGAAATCCTATAAAAGAGAAAAAACCAAGAAAAAATAATTACATGTAGAAAAAAATGTAGGATATTGCAGGACCTATATAACTGGACAATACAAATAGTTGTTGACAGTTTAAACAAAGATTTGTTTTTATCAAAAAATAGTGAATAACATGATACAGATTTGCTTTTTTTATTCCACAGGCGTCACACATTTTATTCGTGTACTTATTAAAAATCATTGTTAATATATTATTTGTTATGGAATTAAAATGTTTATGTTATCAGATAACTTCATAAAGTTCATATAAATGGATCAGATGCGTTTCAAAGTCTGACTATAATATTATTATCATGCGCCTGAAATCTTTAAAAGGTTCTGATTAAAATATCAATCAAATTATTTACCTGAAATTAATCTCTATAAATTCCACTATCTCTACAATAAACATTTAGAACAACAAACACGAGGAAACATCGCGTAGAGTAAACCGGAAGAAGTCCGTCAAGGGAAATAGTAAAAAACTGGAGCCAGTTTCTCTTTAATTGTAAAGTTGGAATTTTTCCTTAAATTCACACACACACTACATTTAAAAAAGATTAGTTAATTCATGTTACTTATAGAAGGTAAATTAAAGTTTAATAGCTACACTTATAGCCGTTTCCACCAACAATCCCTAAATGTTAAGTAATCCCTTAATGCATTTTAAATGTCACCTAACACTACTTTCGTTTTCACTAACAGTTAAGTGTCACTTTAGATATCAAAACCCTAAAGCAAATACACCTATCTTAAACTACTTTAGGGGTTCGTTGGTGAAAACGGGCATTATTGTCTTTTAATCTTAGTGACACCCACAAAGGAGTTCCTTAACGCTCGTTTAGTAAAATTTTAGTAACCTACACTAAGGGGCTGCTTAGGCAACTATAAAACGAATGTAAGATGATGAATTTTCTCATCAACTAACACAATTTACTCAATTATTTTAAATGTTAAAAGTAAACTCAAAAATTCATTTATTTTTAAACGGTGTTGAATTTTTAGTCAGTTCTACATTTCGTGAAAACCGTATCACAAGGCTAACATGTTTTATTGAGGTTATCATATTGTAATTATATTGTATATATATTGTATATACATGTATTGTAATAATTAGCCAAAACTACCATTTCACTGAATAACATTCAGGAAAAAACTGTTTTTAGCGATAGGAAACTCATATATAGTTACAATGAATATTTGATTGTGTGTAGTTATGTATTATTAAAAAAAAATCATATTTCGTAATACTGCGAATTTTTAAAATTGGGATTTGTCTGACCGCAAGACCGGGTTCGATTCGGATAAAATCCTAAGCGGCTGAACCGATTTTGTCAGTAGTTTCTTGAAGGTAGCTAATCTATTAGGATTATTTTAAAGTGTATTTTTTTTAATTCCTTGCTATCGAAGTCCGGAACAACATATTGTATTTCATTTGAAAATTCGTGGAATTCCCTTGATGTCAGAATTATAATTTCGATTCCCCCCGTTTCCTTTTATAATATTGATAGTGTATTTTTCCTTCTAAATATTAACAGGACAAAATAAATTGTTTAAACAACTGTATTTTAGTTGTTTGTTTACTAAACATTTTAAAGATTTTTTAACACAGTGTTGAGATAATTTTCTAACTAATCTGGAGTCATTGGTTAGTCTTAGCGCCTACAGATATTGTGTTTGGGGTCGTAACCTTGTTACTTTCAACTAAGAGAAGTAACTATTGTAAATTGTTATTACTTATTGGAGACATCTAAGACATATAAGATTCATCTTTTTACCCACCTAAATGGCCTCTATCAAGTGTCACTTTTAGAACCGGCTTAAATTGTTTTCGAAGTTTTTTTTATAAATAATCTCACAGATATTTTAT
>QDHC01004160.1:22272-56243 GCA_013186455.1 Papilio dardanus tibullus | reverse complement strand
ATTTCAGGAATTAATGAAACTAAGTTACGGCATACGATTGAAAAAGTATTAAATATTAAAAAAATGATTCACTGAAGGGTAAAAAGAGTAATGAACAACTACCACGTTATGGTGAAGGAAATTGTCAACAGCCGTCCCAACATATCAAGAGCTATCATCACCAGCTGTTACGACTCATTGAAAGGTGTCACAAGTTAATTGTAGTACAATTGACTTTCAAGAATGATTGAATAAATGTCCATAAAAATTCAAATTAAACTTGATTGCAACTAGATATTTGTTACTTATTCCATACTTAAGATAAAAAGAGAAACTAGGCTATCAGATCTAGAATAAAATCGATATAGATTGAGAAGATATTGATAACATTGTGTTTCCTCAATATAATGTTATCGGTGAATCTAATCGGATCTTAAAGCCAGAATAATACTTCTAAAAGTAGGTTATCGCGGATTACTCGATATAGACTAAGCTGAATAAAAATCAATAAAAACAAGGCAATAAATACAACGTGTTAAAAACAAAAATGTAGATGACTTTGTAGCAGAGGTTGGTATAACACAAACTGGTATCCACAATTTGTACATAATTGCGAATTGTAAATCTGTCAAAGTACATTAAAATGTTAAAGCACTTTCATGTTAATTTTAGACTTAAACTAAGATATTTATATTCATAAAGAAGCTCTGGGAATATGTAAAGGTAATTAATGGATCAATATTTTGAAGAGTCTTAAAACCTTTTGATGTAACAAAGAAGGTTTAAAGCTCGAGGATTAAGCAAATATCTACGTAAAACAGGATTTCTTTTAATTCAGGTTAGAAAGGAAGACAAATCCGTTAAGAATTATTACTCTAATATTATTGATAATACTTTTAGTCCTCGAATTTAAGTATTTACAATTTTAAATGCGTTATCTTGTTTCTAATAAATCTTATGTCGGACTGACCTATTCGAAGCTAGAAGACATCGAAGGTTAATATAATTTAATTTTGAGGTTATCACTCATGCATCTACTCTGCAACCAGACGCAGCATTTGTTAAAAACGTTTGATATCCGAGTGCACGTGAGATTCCAGGCGGTTTGACATTTTATTTTAAATAAAATAATCTTGTTAAAGTAATGCGTCAATTGATGTATTTGCGTCATTAAATAATTTATACAAAACATACCTGAAACCGAGCAGAGTTGTTTTATTCAATAGTTGATACAAATCCTTTAAAGTTTAGCCGTTAAGCTACTTATAATTCTTTAGAAAATTCTTGTACATTGCTTAAATGGATTTTAAATGTTATTTTAACAGCCTAATAAAATTAGAATAAATTGAATTTTTAATTTCAAACATAGTTGTCAATTCAATAATTCGAGTTTGTTAAACTTGACTTTTTTTCGAAGTTCTTAAAGAACACGGAACATTAAAATTGCAAAGGAACCCTGTTTAGTTTTGGATATAAACATAAGTTGATTATAAAGTTTGACATTTACATTTTTATAAATTCTTATTTTTTGTATTATGCTTTGAATTTCGTGTGTTACAAAATATCCAACGTTATAAAAGTTTTGAGATTTGGATGATACTTCTTACGTATTTAATAAATCTTGCCCTGTCTTATGTGTACTCGTGTTGCCAATAATTCTAATCCCTTTCATTTTTAATTAACTAAAATTTGTTCATGTCCCAAATAGTAACGAGCTTTTTAACATGCCTGTATATGGACATTTTAGTACAGGAACAATTTCTGACAGTTGTTGCACCCGGAAAGACAATTATCAAATAATGATAATATAATAGAGGACACGGAAGTACAGAGATTGTATAATGTTATTCCGCTCATGATTGTCGTGACGTATTTTTTATAGTGTGTCATTTGTAGGTCGAACCGTTTAGAAGACGTCATGTCTTTATGCATATAGTTGGATTTTTTCAGAGGAACTGCAGACGCTTTGCCGACTTTGGAGTAATTTAGACAGTCCTTTATTGAAGGACACCAAGTCGTAACAACTTGGAATGTTTCAAAAGTTTTTCATACTATAGTTTCCTTCTATGCTATATTGTCTTTACCTTATATTTATCCTGGCATTTGGCTTTGTTTTTAAGTTTAGCTTCCTCATAACAATCTATAAAATAATTTGCATATTTACTATTTTCAGTTGACTTTTCCTTTAATTTGAAAATATCATTTCAACTGCGTACCGAAGCGAAAATATATCTAATCTTAATACATGAATTAACAAATTACACAAATGTAAATATTACATCATTGGTTAATCTAGACAAGATTTTTTAATTAATTATCGAAAATTCATGAAAGCTTTGTAAGATAAATAACAAAGATAAAGGGACAACTCCCCCCTTCAACATGTGAATCATCCGATTCAAACCGTTGTATAGAGTATGCGTCTTTATACTCAGATACGTCGAACGCGTTGACTCGTGCGCACGTACGCGGGCCAATGCAAGAGCCTTGCGGCACTCCAAACTATTGTAGTTTCGTTTACGCTATGCATCAAAGTGTGTGTTCGTGATATAAGGTTATTTGTGTTGCCTTAAGTTTTGTTGTGCTAACAATTTTGTGATTCAAGTGTATTCTGTGTTAGTAAGATGTTTCCTAGAATTCAAGGACTGGTGAGTATTTTTTTATTATTATAATTGTGCATAAGTTATTATAATTTACTTCCTGATTCATTATAATATAATACGTGTTCGTTTTGAAATATAAACAAGCTTTCATAGCCAGGTTTTTGTTCGTACAAGGTTAACTTAACGGTAAAAAATAACCACGGGAATAAGCAATCACTGATGGTAGAGACGAGAATAATGTTTCCGTGTTTTTGGGATATGCAAGCAGTACTCAGAGTCAGTAATTAATCACTTAGGGAGGACCTTTAATGTAAAAAAAATGACCACACTAAGGGTAGACATATCCGTACGTAAAAGTCCCACGCTTAGATTTTTTTTTGTCTACGAGAGATGTTTTTGTCCCTGCCAGGAACCTAAAGTTTAAAAATGCATGTTATAAATACGATCAAGATAATATTCTCAGATTTGATACCAGTATCAAACAATTGTCACGTTCAATGCACATCTTTAAATCTCATCAACACGTGTTTGAGATCGTCTATTGTTTCAAAGATATTTTGTTAAATACCACGACTGTGAGACATTCAACCAAGTGGTTTATTATGATAATTAATTATGCATTTTATGTATTTGTTTACATTTAGAATTGACGTTCAGAGTTATGTATAATAATCAGTGCTACAGCTAAGTAATTAATGAGAGGAAACAGCTTGTACGATATTTTGTCGATATAAATTATTCAAATTGAGGTTCCGTACAACAAAATAATGTAAGAGATGTTTACAGTACTGCATATTCGATCTTGTGTTTATTTCTAGGTCAGATAAACATTTTCAAAACCTTTTACCGATCGAATAAATTGGTGAGTTATTTATTTGTTCATATTTAGTACCCTAATAAGTAAACAGTGTCGTAAGGAATTTTATATCTTGCTCTACTTATTTAGTAAAGTTTTACTCTGTGCGAAAAATAACCTAAATTATTAAGATTTAAAGCTTGGTTTTTAATAATGCTCTCAAGTTGTATAAGAACGGTCCATTTTGTAGTTTGAAAAGAAAATCAGCTGGTATTTTAAACCCATATTTTACTACCTGGAAGGTTGACCTCTGTAGGTTATTGCCTTTTTCGAGACAAATAGATACAGCTTGTTTTTTTTTCCTCTCCTAATTCAAATTGTTTTTTGTTCATTTCCGACAAAGTATTGTATGTTTTTGTTTATAGTTTTTGCATTATTCGATATTAGCTTTTTTACACTGCAATAAATAAAAAAATATCAAAGTACTTAGATAAAATAATATAGAAACATGTTACAAAATTAGAAACAATCTTTTATAATTTTTGACCGACTTCCAACAGAAGGAGGTTATCAAGTCAATGATCATAGGTAAACACGACATTCAAAATGGATCTTACTAAATCAAATAACTACAAAAGTTAGAATGGACGAATGCACACCTCGTAAATCCAGAACTGCTAAACGGATCAGGATGTTTAGACCATAGATAAGTAGAGTCCAGAATAGTGCGCGTTGCTTAGTTATTTAAATGCAAAAAAGTCACGGCGTCAGTTTTTTATATTTATCACTGCGCTTATTATTTTTCCATTTTAATGTCAGATTCACGTTGTTATTCCCTGATTTATTATTGCTTTATAATAATGAAATAAGTAATTTGCATATTAAATTATATTGTTAATATTGCATATCTATTTTAGTTGATTACATGTTAATCAAATAATAGGATATTAATAAAATACGTTTTTATAATTGTGTTTTTGCTGTGTTCCACGAATTGTTATATGACGTCTTAATATCACCTTTAGAGATAAAGGTTAAAATATTAATAAAGAAAATTGCAGTCACAATTTACCTTAATATAAAACCGGCTATAGACGCTCAGTTTTAACTCTAAACGAGGTTTAGGCTAAGCGCCATCTGCGCCCTGCCACCTCAAGCCCAGTGAATCTGTAAATGCCTCCTGTAGGCAAACAGTGACCTTCAGTCACAAAAAAAACAGTTTTAACTGTACATTACCACTGCGCAGGTCAAACTGACGTGTGGAAGCAAAATTGAGAACTGTACAGTTCGACTGTGTAGTTCAAATTGACGCGTGGATGAAAAACTGAATGACTGTAGCCAGCGTTATATATATTTTAAAAATTTAGTAAATGTTTTAAATCTCCTTATCTACAACAAATTTAGTTCGTTAACTGAGGTCATTGATACCAAATATCACGTTTTCATACTTATCTGAATATTCTTCTTTTTAATATTTTTTCCTAGAATGCAATGCGTCAAACACATTTCAGCGAACTTTATTCACATAATGCAGGGAATGCTGTCTGAGTCATCATTACTAAATATGGTGGCGTGGAGGAATTAGGTATTTTGTATACGTCGATTGGGTTTTTAGCCACATAAATAAAACCGTGAGTTTATCAAAGACACACACGTCTCTATAGTTATGTAATAACATAGTAATTATGCCGGGGAGCCATTGGATACGGAGGGCCGCATTTTGTGGAAGGCAATGGGAAAGGCCGATGTCCAGCAGTGGTCAGAAAAGGTTGATGATGGTAGTAATTATGATATTCCCCTTTTGCTTGTAATAAAAAAAAAACTTTAAAATGTGTTTCTGTCTTATATTCGATTGCGAAAATAGAAACGTATCTTTTTTGATATCTACGTCACTAAAGACGTGCGCTGTAATTTAAAAGATTATAAGTGAATAACATTAAATATCTAGTAATGTAAATTTTAATAGTCAGAATTGTAAATAATTAGATAGAAAAAAAACATATAAAATATATTTCAATGAACGCGTACTTTTAATTGGCTTTAATGTATAGTGCGTAATCTTAATTATATCTTTGTTTAAGTTTTAATTTAATATAGGATACTAGCCCTAACTTCGCACGGGTACAATACTAAATACACTACAGAAAAACTGTGAACATTGTATATAACAGCTTCACTTATAATTGCACCCGTGCGAAGCCGGGCCGTGTCGCTAGTTATACATAAACCTTCCTCTTCAATCACTATTACAAAAACGCATCAAAATCCGTTGCGTACTTTAAAGATATAAGCATACATATGCATATAAGGACAAAGAAAGAGATTTTGTTTTATACTACGTAGTGATATTTAAAAAATGACCAATTAATTACAATAAAATCATCATAATAATGTTTTAATTCCACGTAATTTAATAATGTATTATTATAATAAATTAAAATAGACATCATTTACCGACCTTCGATGTTATAAAGGTTCTTAGAAGGGATTAAACCATTCCTGACTAGTTTTTAAATACCAATAATTTTATTTTTAACTAGCTGTTGTGCGCGACTTTGTCCGCGTGGAATTAAATAATATAGCCTATGTTACTCGGGGATAATGTACCTTTCTAATGGTGAAAGAATTTTTGAAATCGGCCAAGCAGTTCTTGAGTTATTTCAATACATACAAAAATACAAAGTTTCTCTCTTTATAATATTAGTATAGATTAACTTTGATTTAATTACATTATCTAGTAAGTATGTTATTAAAATTATAAATTATTTTTTTAAATCCAATGAGTGAATACGAAATCTTGTTTTCGTTCTTTTTTGGGTAATAAAATGTTAAATATTTAACAATAAAAGTAGTTTTTAAATAACTCAAAAACTATTAGGCCGATTTCAAAAATTCTTTCACTGTTTTAAAGCTACAGTATCCCCCGAGTAAGTAGGATACTTTTAAATTCTGCGCGGACTAAGTCGCGAACAACAGCTAGTATTTTAATAGCGCTGAAAGATTTTTTTATGTTACTGTTACAGCGCTGTAAAGCCGATGTTTCGATGCAAATCGATTTGTCGAACTAGCAGTATTTTATGTTTCATAAAGCAAGATATCTTATCTATCGATTTACGGTTTAACATAACCTGTTTTGTGACGCGAATGCAAACTTCAATATCAAGATATCGACAAACAAGTACATTCGCTAGTTACGAAGTTCGATATTTCACACATGGTAAACACATGACTTGTAATTTTCATACATTTTTGACGATTCCATCAGCGACATCGCCAATCGAAAGATACTTTGGGTAGGTCCTCTGGGTGGGTAACTGATATCGGGTTAAACCTTGTTCGCACCAGGATAGTATTTTAGTTGAGTAGCAGGTATCCGACCAAAGTATTTACTAATCTACTAAAACATTGCTGTTCGGACACGTTTAGTTACTAAATTACTTGGTACTCGAGTAAAATACTAATTCTATCAGAAAATATGTAAACCTACTTAGACAGAAAAGGTCAAAAAAACAAAAAAGTGTATAACAATAGGGGTAGTTAATATACATCCTTTCTCCCACAGTAATATAATATGGATCCGGGGCTTGGGACCGGATTAATGCCCACCAGTGGGACAAAAAATGGGGATTCAATACAAGTGTTGTAGAGAAATGTCAAACTTAATGTTTCTCCACTCATATTTAAGCGACGCTTAAAATCTAAGTGATATCAAAAATAGAGATCGCCGTAGAATTTTGAGTTTTAGCGTGGACTAAACATGTAAGACGCTCTTAAATATTTGAGTGGCGTTGGAATATTCAGCCGTTTGGTAAGTGTTAAGATTATCAAAATAAATGTTTTCTAAAGGTGGTCCTAGATAGAGTAACATTAAAGAATCAGAAATAGATCAACCAATGACTTTTGATACAACTTTATCTCTGTATAAACTCGACCGATACATTAACAGTATCTCCATCCGAAATGAAGGCGATAGGATGCGTGTAACCACATCCTTATTGTAAACAATTAATAATTTCACGTGGTATTTGGTTTACTTACCTTATAGGTATGAAATTACTTAAATCCTGTCATAAGGAAAGTTCAATCTAAATACCAAAATGTTATGGAAGTGTAAATTGAAATATAACTTGCTAATAAATTGTTTAAACTTTCGTATACAATTTTTCGCTCCCGTCTTCGTCTACGCAACATTAAAAAATAACCTCTGTTACTCGGGGATAATACAGCTTTCTAACGGTGAAAAAATTGTTGATTTCCATCTAGTAGTTTTTGAGTTATTTCAATACATTGAAAAAATCAATCTTTCCTCTTTATATTATTAGTATCGAAAACTTTGACAGTTATGAGGGAATTAATTATTATTTGCATTATGTGCAATTTTATGCGTAGTTTGCAATACACACTCAAATCTTAACCTCATGACATTACCGAGTGCAAACTGAATGTAATTTTTGACATTTAAATTAAGCAACAATTTAAAAAGGTCGATCTTGATTACTGTATCCAATTTCCTGAGATTATTTTTCTACTTAAACATAAGTTAAAATATTAATTAAGTTACATCTCTTGAAAACTTATTATATATTAAAACCGCAAAATATTATGATCAGACTACTTTGAAATATATTTTCAACTAGCAACCCGCCCCGGCTTCGCGAGTGCAAATCTATATAACGTTTGCAATGCAAGAGCTAAAAATGTGTTAATTTACGACATTATATTAAAAACCTATAAATTATCAGTGTTACTCTACTATATTGTGAATGTATTATACATGAAAACCTTCCTTATGAAACACTCTATCTATTAAAACCGCATCAAAATCCGTTACGTAGTTTTAAAGATTTAAGCATATATAGGGACAAACATAAAAAAACGTTATTGTTTTATATGTAAGGATAAGGATGACTCACACCGAAGAAGAAATAAAACCGTTTTTAAAGTTCAAGAGGGGTCACGGAAGTTGCTCAAAGTAAACAACTACAGCTACTATAGTATTTCTTATGCTTATAGCATGTTATTTACAAAAATATGAACTTAAATGGTCGTAACAGAATGTCGTTATGCCACTAATTTCTACGACGGCAAAAATTCACTTTAGAAGTAGTTTTTTTAATATAGTTTAAATATAAAGTCATAGTTATTTTTTACGAAGTCAAGGTCGTAACTTTCACATTTTCTCTGCCTCCCCACCTTCAACTATTGCGTGAAGGTTACCACATTTCCGTAATCTTGTACAATTTTACAATAGATACGAAACATAAAAAAAACATTCAAGGCGTATTTTTTTGTAACAATCGAAAATTGACGACATTTTTTTAATCGAACTTAATTCGGTCATACTCACCTCGGTGGCACGGCTATTCCCCCAAAGCAATAAGCATTCTAAGTTACCATTAAAGCACTTAAGCTATCTTTAATTCTTATCATTTCACTTAATATGGTCGTCGAAGCTTATTTATTGGTATAATTATTGATATATTTTATATTATTATGAAAATCTTAATTAGTTTTCGTCAATATTATGTACAATGATACAAAACGTGGGAAATTGAAGATATTATATCCTAATATGTATAAAATAGAACAACCAAATCGCAATTGCTATAACCATCAAGTAATAGCAAGAAATATTTAAAAAAAATCGACATAAAAACCTCTAAAATCAAAACGTAATAAAGTCAGAATAAAAAATTCATATTCGAGCTCAAATAAAATTTGTTTAAGTGTACGTTAAGTAAAAACGAAGTTTATTTCAACAACTGGTCAGTTAAGTTACGTGACCATCTGTTGTTTCAAAACTGGTTTTAAGTTACTCGCAATTTGGTGCAGAAATTATTTTTATTCATTACTCTATATGGAACCTGATTAAGTTCGCCAATAGTCATTTAAATGGTTGCTAAGGGATCCTTAGAGCTTTGTGGGAAATATCTACACTTAAAGACTGCTTAAGTAAACTTTAAGTTGACCTGTTAAATATTTGTTGTGTTTGGCATCGTAGGAAGAGAAAGATATAAAACTGGCTATAGCGTATACGGTTGAGGTACAAAAACTGCCTTAGACTACGTCACACGTATGTTGTGTGTGCAACACTTTACGGTTTTAAACCAATAATATCATGTCTTAAACCTTTGCCTGGGACGTAAGAAAAAATAGTTCCCCGAAAATACGCTTGGAGCGCCACAATCCTATATGGTACGTCACATTTGCTTGGGTTTTATTTCTGGAACCAAGCAAACAAAATCGCATACGGAGAAAGGGACCAAAGATCTATTTCCTTCTAATGTACCCCAGTCTATCAGTAATCTATGGTTAGACACTTAACAAGATAATTATGTCAGTGAATGCATTTAACTTTTTCTCATCTATTTCTATACTAATATTGTAAAGAGAGAAACTTTGTATTTTTGAATTTTTGTATTTTTGTAATTTTATATTTTTGTTTGTATTGAAATAACTCAAGAACTACTGGGCTGATTTCAAAAAATCTTTCACCATTAGGAAGCTACATTATCCCCGAGTAACATGGGCTATTATTTAATTCCACGCGGACGAAGTCGCGCACAACAGCTAGTTATAAAATAAATATAAAGTAAAAATTATGCTTCAAATAACTATCAATAAGTTAAAATTGGACAGCGCCTCGATAACGCATTAATTTTATTAATTAAATATGCAATCAGTTCGAGGATTACGGAATGGATTCTCATTGATGCGTGCATTTTGTATTTTTGTAAAAATTGGAACAGTTTTTATTAAAATATCTCATCTCACATCTGTTATATTCAAAAACTTAACAATTTTGTACATTTTGGTTTACGTCAATCTACAATTGGAAAACATTGTGCATAATTTCATGCTTTACACTATTCGAAATATTTCACATTACCTCTAAAATGGTATTGAGTAATTAATATAAATAAAACACGACGAGTAAAGTAGGGTTAATACAATTTATTCCATAAGACATTCATACATCTAATTAAAAAAAAATTAAACACAAAGCACTAACCATAATAAAAACTAGAATCTCAATTTATGGTCAATCATCTTTAAAACACAGACAATAAACCCTCATAAGGTTCCTTTACATCTTAGTTTAATTATAGCATTGGCCATAAAAGGTTGCATGTAGTGCGCATTGGTCTGAATGTAATTAGCAACATCCTGTAGTTTACACAGGTGTTCTCCGAGACCAGGGAGCAAGGTTTTTGCTTTTAAATTGTTATTTGTCTTCATTCTTAAGCGCTTTGATCATTTTTAAGAATCTGTCACACTCACGGTCGTTAATTAAACGCTGGTCTTAGCGTTAATGTAGATTTCTTACTTATTATGTGGACTCTAAGCTAAAACAGATGGTGTAAAGATTTTGGTAGACAGAAAAAATGATATGACGTTAATTGCACCTATAATCTTTTGCATATTTCTTCGGATTGAGTTAAAAGTTTGATAAGTAAACATAAATAGATACCATAGGAACAACAAAACTCACGCCCGTAACCCAGAGGAGTAGGCAGAGACAACTGACCTCCTTTTGGCTCGATCCATTCACTTTCGCATTATAAATATTCTTCGTTAACCTGCATTCATTCATCCTCACAACAAGTCCAAGCCATCTAAGCATAAGCCACAGGCAACAGATATTCTTATCAACGAGTGTAAAGTGACCTATTACGTAGTTTAACTTATGACGTCACTATAATAAAGTTTAAAAGAATTTATTCGACGTCTAACATAAATATGACTTAAATTATAATTTATGGAATATCAAAGACGTCATAACAGTTTATTTTATAATTTATTATCCCGTCAATGGACTAAACATTCAAGTTTTAATACCGTTATAAGTATTTTTGTTTCTTTATATTTTTATTGTATACAAAACATGTTTGGTGATCATTGTCAACTGACTTAAAGCTGTTAAGAAAGCATAACTGACTAGTTGCTCGCGACATCATCTGTGCAACATTTAAAAAAAATTACCTCTCTTACTAAGGGATAAGGTAGTTTTTTAATGATGAAAGAATGTTTCATAGCCTTCTTTCTTTTTCGCTTAATTATTAATTAAATGTTTTAGAGTAGTTTTTGTAAGAGACTGCACTAAGTAATTGCTTGAGAAACAGTTCCCTTATATACAAAGGGCCTTACAAACGCGGTAGTAAACGTAAACAGTTCCCCGATTCTGAATCATTGCGGGATTCGCTCCAGAAATATCCCGTCTACCAGTCTACAGTATTGAATAGTTTTCTCACTACGTGTCTGAAGAATTTATAATGAATCATTTAAGATTCTGACCTACATTCGTATTTTCCTTTAAGTAACAGAGAATTGGTATTCATTTTCCTTATACTTAGAGATGATTTGTATATTATATCATTGTTTTCTCTATGATATTAATACCGATGGCTTTTATATTGGTAAAACTTTCGTGAGACAAAAATGGACCTTGACAAGTCCGAGATTACTTGATACAATAACTGTAGAATTAGAAGTGAGTGTTAGATTTATAATAATACGTTTCTAAGACTTTATTTAGATAAATTCGCACGTAAAAAAAAGATTTTTGTGATGTAAAGTGAACTCAAAATGTAATTGAGCAGTTTTTTTTGTCACTTTAGTTTAAAATTAACTTCCTGATTATATTATCTTGATTTCTTTGTCGTAAGTAGGTTAAATATGTGACATGTTCCCACGATAAGCGTTCAATCTAAATTATCAGTGATAAGAATTTCTTTGATGTCTGAGACACTCCGTTATAATTTATGACTCATTGTCTTCACTATCTAGCTTAGTCTGGTTTTAGGCTGGATTTATTCCTAGTATCTTAGATAACAAATGTTTGCTTAGTTTTGTAATTTTAGTAACACAATTATTTTATTAGGTGCTTACATAGTAACTGAAAACTAAAGAAAAACTATCTTCTGCATGCGACTTCGTCTGCGTGGAATAATATTTATTAAAAAAATAGTAAGTAGGCACTGTGTTCTTAAAGACTATGTTCTATGCTATGGCTTTCATCGCCAAGTTAAGCCGTTCTTATAATACATTCTCTCAAACATTCATCCATTTAACCTTTCGCATTAATATACTAGCTGATGTGCGCGACTTCGTCCGCGTGGAATTAATTAATATAACCTATGTTTTTCACGGATAATGTAGCTTTCTAATGGTGAAAGAATTTTTGAAATCGGCCTAGTAGTTCTTGACTTATTTCAATACAAACAAAAATACAAAAATAGAATGTTTCTCTCTTGGTAATATTAGTCTAGAAGTAAGGAGTATGATTTGTGAAATACCTAAATAAATATAACATCTAGACAAATTTTTTTTTTAGGATTAAATAAAAGATAAATTAATTTTGTAAAGTCTGATTAACTGAAGAAGCGATGTCTTTGACAAAGAAACCATATCTTAAATAGAACACTAGAATCCAATGCAATGCACATATTAAAGCTTAGTTGTGGATACGTGAGGTCTAAGCTATCGTTTTAAACTTTAAATGGTTTCCCCGCAAGGATATAAAAGAAAATGTTACTCGTTAAAGTTAACATCTTAGAGAATAGCTTTTGTATTTTAACTTAACTTAAAGTTATTATTATAGCCTTTTATTACAGACTAGCTGTTGTGCGCGACTTCCTCCGCGTGAAATTAAATGATATAGCCTATGTTACTCGGGGATAATGTAGCTTTCCAATGGTGAAAGAATTTTTGAAATCGGCCCAGTAGTTCTTGAGTTATTTCAATACAAACAAAAATACAAAAATACAAAGTTTCTCTCTTTATAATATTAGTATAGATAAAAAACATATATGTATCACATGTTATATACAGTATTTATTATTAGTTGTGAATTCTGCCCATAGCTTCCGATCTCTCGCTATTTCTCTCTAATTCTGGACCATCCAACTTAAAGTTACAAATAAGGAAATAAGTGAAATTACTATTAGTGATAGATATTAGTATCATATCAGAAAACCTCATCCTTAAAGCCGGGTATAAACGTTCAATTTTAATTGCACAGTTGAACTTTACGATAAAAACTGACGTACACACGTCAGTTTTAACTATGCAGTCGAACAGTACAGTTCAACATTTTATAGTTTTTTGTTCTGAATAAAAATGGGACTAAATGGCAGCTATTTTGAATCAAACAAAATAAAATGCGTAAAACGGATCAGAACTCGCTGCGTAATTCTTGTACATATACATATAAAACACTCATTGATTTGATAACCCTTCAGTTGGAAGTCGGTTAATTAGAGTCTTAGCATTGTAGATTTTGAGTACCCCTTAACGACTCTGAGTTACGTTATTAAAATACTATCGGTATCAACTTTCGATAAGAAGGTTCTTGGCGGATAGATGACATAAGAAGTTGCAGCACTGGCGACAACTGGTAACAAAAACTGAAAGATGTTACGACTACGGTCACACTCAATGTAATAATTACGTAAAATGTTAAGAACATTTTGAAATATATCCATAATTGGTTATGCTTGCCAAGATTATTATCATTTCTTCTGTTCAGAGCAACAGTTTTTACAGACAGCACAGAACACAGCAACGGTAGCAGTTATTTTGCAAGAAACTTTATTACATAATTTCAATAACAAATTGCATAAAAAACACAATATAAATTAAACGTTCGGGAATTAAAAACATAAATGTTATTTTATAATTAGTGTAAAATAAATAAGCGAGGTCAATAAAAACTTTAATTTAAAATTTAAACGTATAGTTTAAGTACACTCTCAGATATGTCAATTGCAACATATAGCTACAAAAAAAAAACTGCATAGCAAATAGTTTAAAGTCGGCCAGGAGGACGTAAGTCTCGTGTGAATATTGCAAGGGCCATGACTCCCTTCACTTTTAGCCTTCTAACTTATAAACACAAAAAGCAACAATGACATCTATACTTATTATGAAATACTAGCTGTTGCTCGCGACTTCGTCATTATAGACATACAAAATATAGCCTATGTTACTTGGGGATTATGTAGCTTTCGAAAGATGAAAGAATTTTTGAAATTGGCCCAGTAGTTTTTGAGTTACTTCAATAGATACAAAAATAAAAATCTTTCCTCTTTATAAAAATTAAGTATAGGTATAGACAAAGATTAGCAGAACATGTTGCTAGCTATAAAACTTTTATGACTCAGTGGGCTCGTCTAAGGTAACATAAACCTTTTGGACGCACTTTGCTTAGTAATGAAGGCAATATATTCCTGAATACTAACAGTAGTTTTATGTATTAATAAAATGAACGTTTAAAGAACATCTTTGACTTAACGTGGACAATAACTCGATACACCATTAGTAGTTTAAATAAGAAATAACGTACAAGAATGCAAAATATACCAGATATTGAAGCAATTACTAGTTCTGACACACTGAACAGTTTTGCTACAAGTGAAAATCAAACTATCTAACAATAAAGATAAAGGACTAACAAAACAAAAACAATTTATTTTAGAAAAATATAAATAAATTATTGAATGAACCCAGGAAGAAACAAATGAACACTGAACTGTTTGCTTACAGTAGACGAATTTGTAAACATGACAATCATTGTACGGAAGCAAAACGTACATCCGTCGATCACACGGATATGCTCGTATTGTAAGCAAACATCTGAAAGTAAGTAGACACGTCTGGTCCACAATGTCTCCGAAGGCGATAGTTGCCGTTGCCGAAATAAAACCATTGTCGAACACAATAGCGTAGTTCTTTTTTATGAATGGCATTGTGAAATGTTTCTTTTTTTTAATCCAACAGTGTAACTTAGTAGTCGTTTGTCATAGACTTTGATCGGCCGTGACTTCAGTTGGAAGAACCAAATCAAATAATTTTTAAGAAGTTAAAAATAAAAGACTTTGTAACATTAAACTCAATATAAAATCTAAATTAAATTAAAATTTAGGAAAAGTGTTGGGTAAAGATAATTCTAATTTAGTAAAATTATACAACAAAATGAATAAACGTATGTTGATGAACATGGTGACTGCAAGTGACGAACATTGTTACTGCTGTGTACGAGACTATCAGAAATTGAGACGTGAATCTAAAATGATCTTATTTGGACGATTAGTAAGTACAGAAAACAGTACCACAGTAGCCTAAGATACAATTTTCAATTATAGCCGAATCTGGACAAGTGATAGTCCAAGGAACCGTGATATTTGCTTCGCTTAAAGAGGTTTTTAGCGAAAAACTGTATTTTAATTTTAAAATCATGACAATCGTTTACTATATCGTCATCATTTTGGACTTTTTCTATACTATTTATTTGTTTATTTTAAATTTACTTTGTTCCTTTTCAAATAATTTCTCTTTTTCTTCGAAACTTCCATCGTATATTTCTTATCATTTAGTTTTTACGCCCTCGGTTTTCTGCGTCTGGGTAACGTCAGTTTTAATAAAGAGTAACATATAAAAACGGCAATAATTTTATTTTTTTGCTTCGAATACTAGTCAGTCATACAAAATAAACTTTATTTTACCAACTGTTTTTTTACATGTTAGACTCTCGCGTAGAATTTAGCTCAGAAAAACACGATTATTAATCTACGCCTTAATTATTTGATCTAAACTCATTTGCAAATTACACGGTTCCTTGTGCAATCTACAATCGTATCATGAATCCTTCTTACAAGAACTCTTGCGCAATTGAAGCAAAAAATCGCTCACTTTTTGCTATAACTCAAAGACTATTGTGTTCTGGTGAAATTTTCAGTTAGTCAACAGTTACTTTTAAACATTAAAGGTATTTGACACAATGCAATTGAAGTCAACATGAGTAAAGGAGGAAAAGTTACACTTGATATGAAAGACCAATGACTTTGTAAAGAAAGAAGGTAATAAATGTCTAAATAAAGAGCAGCATAATGCCGCTGACTTTGGAACTCTTCATCTACTAAAGTAATTGGCAAGCGTTTTAGAAGCTACTGATAATGATGATAAATTGTAAAGACACAGGCAATCTTGTACTCACATATTGTTTAATTTCATCTCTACTGACATGTCAGATGAAACTTTAATTACTCAATATTGTTAATATTTTATAGCAATAAGTTTTAGTACAATATATAAACAGCTTCTGGAAATATAATCCAGCATACGTAAATCTCAAGAATCGTGTATTCGTAATAAAATGAAGTAGAATATTTTCTATCACGCATAAACCGCGTGAACATTGTAAACCAGAAAATACTAAATCTATAATATAAAGCCGTCATATCTGCTCTGTGTCTGTTTGGATTTACAATTAACGTGGTATGTATAGAGTTAGCGTACTAGAGTGAATTTGATTTGCTGTGATCGATTCTACTTCATAATAATTTTAAACAAACTTGGTAACTTGCAAGTTTGTACTTTATACTTTCGATTGTGTGTTAATTTTTTAAAATTATCAAATAGCACTTTAAACGTTTAGAAATGCCTTGCTAATGTTAGTTAAATTATCGTTATCCAAACACAATCAGTGATAAGACCAATAGTTTAAATTTTACTTCCTCAAAATGTTCAGCATTGAATCGAAAGTGTCTGTCAGTCGTCAGTCAGTCGAAAGCATCTATAGTTACGTAAAATGATAAGTCATCGGAACTTACGACAGGAAAAAGCAGTCATTGGTCCGTTGATGATGCAAAAAAGAGGAATAACCGAGCTCAGAGGAACTTCCGATGCAGAGACGATGCAGTTATAATACGGAATTTTAAAATGGTTTTTTAACCTTGTTTTAGTATGATTTGCTTACATAACTTTAGTTCCTAGGAGTTAAAAATAAACATAGAAATAGAGAGATTTTAATCGATTTTTTCTACATATAAAATGTTTTATAATGTAAAAAATTTGCTTAAAAATTTATAAAATATTCAAATTAATGACAAAAATTAAACGTGCAAATTATTTTAATATTTAAAATTGGCCATAAATTAAGTAGGTTATTGCCAATTATACTTTTTATCTCAAACTTGATTTTCATAAAAATGTAGGAATATTTTGGATCAGAAATAGTTAGAGTTAGAGGCCTCATAATGAAGTAAAATATTCAAACAACAATTTTTACTTCAAAATATTCGTATCATGTTAACCAGAAACACATCTGACAACAAACAAGTGCAACTACTACATTTTACATCTATTCAATTATCATTGTTTACGTCGCTAATCTTATCTTATGTTGGACCACGAGCTTTACATTTACGACATCCAACATGCACTTACAACATCCAACATATAGTTACAACACTATTTAAAGACCGTGTCGTAAAACTACACCCGATAATTCCCAATGCACTTACGACATTCGAAATCATTTAACATATATTTTATTTCACCTCTATACTACGAGTACCTTCCTGGATCTTCGATGGACGTAATATTTGAAGCTAAAATATCTCAACTTATAATTAAGTCCTTAATCTTAATCTTTAGTGGTATTTACAATTATATTCTTAGTTCATTTTGATGCTAAATGCTACACTAAAATCGTATGCTGTATTTTAGATGTTAGCTCAGATCCAACAAACTGTCCAAAACGATATTGCTATCTTTCTTTCTACCAAAGATTATGATAGGGATGACTATGTGTTTTTGCTTGTTTGTGTTTTTTTTAACGCGTTTTGCGACATTCTTTCTACAGAATGCAATACTAGATAATAATACTAACGAGAAATGCCATGAGACTTATTCATAGACAAACAATGGTCTGTAGGGGAAATATTACGACTTCGAGGAATATAACTCATACATAACTTGAGTTATATCATAAACGTACCTACAGTTATTTCCTTAGTTTAACATACTTCTATAGAAAATAACATATTAACAAGCATATTTATTTATTGTCCAAAAGCAATTCCTTCGATTTTCTAAAAAATATTCTGACGATTGCGAGCGTCTTATTTAAAAACTTAAGTATCACAAAAAATCCATTTACTTAATAAACAAAAACAATTAATTACACCTACATTTCTTACAACTTTCAAGTATCCTAAACTCGCAAAAAAACAAAGAGTGCAACGAACTTCTAGAAATTCTTAGAAACCTTGATTCACTTGATCTTAATCCAATCAATGACATAGTAACAATCGAAATAAATTTAGTGATCGTAAAAAACAAACAAAAACATTTCAAACCGACAAAACCAGATTGAACTACGACTAAAAAACAATAGAATAGGTTTTTACGTAATATTTTATTTGACAATAAACTGTTTTAGATGACACTAAATCATTTTTCATTTTCATTTTGTTTCTATTGAAGCATTTATAGTTGAAAACTATTGAAATTGTACAACGTTGTACCTTTTCATTACATTAAACAAACATTGTTATCTAGTCCAGGAAACATAATCAATAATTATAATATCTAGTTAAGGAATCATGATTGATTTTAATTATAATTACTTAGATCATCATAGTCACGTAGACGATAGAAAAATTAAATCAAATAACTTAGAAGTTACCATCATAAGGGTAGGACGTCAACAAATAATTACTAGAAATTACGGTAAATACATTGTTGGCCACAAAGCAATAATGAATAAATTAGCATTGGGTTACGTTGGTACAGGTAATCGAAAAACAGAAGCTGTTGTCTTCTCTTTGCCAATTAATTCCCATTTAACAATGCCAATTGTCGAGAATCCAAAGAGATAATGATACGCTTTCAAACAGCAATACTCTTAAACAATTAATTTCTGTTATTATTATTCATCTATTTTACAAAGAGAGTAAACAATATATGGTAAAGAAACGGTTTAAGACCAATATTGTAATGATTCCTGGTAACAAAGAAAGTATTAAGTCAGTTCAAGGAATTTAAAACCTAAATTGTATATTCAATTGTTTTAAAATGATGTTTCCAGTAATATGATACCGTTTTGTCCACAGTTCCATTCCGTGACGGACAAGCGGTCTCAGAACAATGAATTCGGAGAGAACAGTGTAACTATAGTTACAGAAAAGAAAATAGAAGATGACGCATCATCAAGTGGAGAGAATGTTGAAATTGAAGGTATGAGCGTAGAAATTTTTTGTGTGGAAAGAAATTAGAAAGCTATAGAAGTCCAAAAAGGTGTTGTTGAAATTGAGGCAGCACATAGATTTTTTCTTTGTCCATTTCACCAGTCATGTCATATAAATTTCCAAGAGATAAACGTAATGAGGTACTGGGAAAGCCCTAAGAGCATTCGTGGACTCAGACATGCTGATAATAAGTGTAGAAATACTGAATCTGCCAAATCAATATAAAACAGTATTTGTATCGGTTTCGGTAACTTGGATGCATGTCGTAATGTATTGCAATAGATACGCTAAGGTTACATTATCACGCACACGATCCGTACACAAGTAAAACATACAGTTAAAAACGAAGACCTCGACCATGTTTGCATGTTCAATGCTAAAGTATTACCAATGAACCTGGGAATCAATATTATTATTGCTCTACCTGACTGTTAAATTTTAAACTTCATTTACTAATGTATACATACGGAGTTCTTTGCTGGAAGAGAAACGAATTCATTATCGAAGTATTGATTTTAGCTTTTGTTCCTGTGCTATTCTCTGAGGTATTTCAGCACAGTGTTGTAGTTCTCCATAAATTTCTTTATTAGCCCTATATGTGAGCTCACTTCCTTCTCGTAAATATCTGACTTTACTTTTTTTTTTACAGGATTATGAGTAATTTACTTTTGTAATTAATGCACTAATTGTTTTCCCTCTTTTTTCATAATCATCACCTTACTCATAAAGTATCTTAGGAATTTAATCAGTTGCTTCTGTTCATTTTATTTTACTTAGAATTATTTGATTCGAGGCTTTGATTGTTGATTTTATCATTCATCTTTGTCTCACCGGTGTAGTCATTGTTACCTTTAAAATTACTCATCGTATAACATTCGCAAAATCAACGATTAAGTGATTACGAAATGTTGAATTAATCAACAAATCATTTTAGATATATTGACTAACACGTAAGGCATGATTTTATTTTACCTCAAAATGACGTCACTAGGAGTAATCGTCATCACGTTGACTCAGTACCGTTACAGGTGATGTGTTTAAATGACGGTTATTTAATAGGCGTGTACGCTATTGTTCCGCGAGCTACTTACCTACCGTAATGATTTTCACACGAGGTCCGAATACCGAGACAGAACGATACCACAGTACAGTATGAACGTACAAATGAACGTACTTATTGGTAATTATAATGTCTCGCGGAAAGTAAAATGAACGCTCTTGTAGATAGAAATAGAGATGTAGTGGATTTTGGGTGAACTATGACCAAAGGGGATATTATTCGTTTAAAGTCGTATGTTTGTTGCACACACGCATAACGTGGACGGCATATTTGTCCCTCTACCGCGCACTTCTATATCTTTCTATGCTATCAATGTGCAGTATAGTTTTGTTACAGTTTCTGTTCACACAATAGCAGTACTAGTAATCTACTGCACTACGAGCTAGTGCAGTAGATACTGCCTTTGTGTGAACCGTTCCTTAAGTTACGTACTAACCTATTTGCCGTTGAGTTCGTGCTTGCGTTCACGTGTATGAAATTGGTTAAAGTGTATTGTTCAAACATCCTTGGGTTTACCTCTAATATTCAAATATAAAAGTCTTCGAAGCGTCTTTTGTTTTAATTTTGGTAATCTTTTTATTTAAAACACGTGCGGTATTATTTGAATATTTGGTTTTAAACTGACTATTTAAAAGCTAATAAAACATTGTTATGAACTTATTTGTATATAATTACATGATTATATTATTTTGTTTAAACATAAATATGACGAACTAATGTATGTACCTACTTAATAAACATTAATTATTTTTGAACCTCAGCAAAAATCAATTTTATTAGGACTTATACATGTACTTATAGTTGAAAGAATCAAAGTGTCAGCTTAAGTAACAGTTCCTTCGCAAAATTTAAAACAATATATCTATTTATCTATTTTGTACTTAACCGTAGTTTATAAGCCAGTTTTAACAGACGCGGGAGATCGTTAAAAATAATCAAATCACGTTTCCGCGGTTATCCACCAGCTGAGATATTTTAATTGCTCGATAGATGTCCCACGAGGCGACTGCGCGTGCGCACGTGACCCACGCGAAGTAACATGTGCTTAACTGGATACATTTATATAACCATAAGCATGTCAAATGTTGACATTTGCATATTTAATTAACTACCAACTGTGTTTTTTTAATATTATAAAGTGGCAAACGAGCAAGCGGCCACCTGGATTCGCTGAAATAGCGAAGCAACCGCTGCCAATAGACATCTGCAATTGCAGATGCGTTGCCTACCCTTAGTCTACGAGGGAGACTCGCAGAAAGAGGATAATTCCTCTTTATATGCGTCCCCTCCCGTTTTAAGTATGTTTTCCATGTACGTTTTTTTATTTTTTAGTCCTGTAGATAGCGTACAATCGCTTGTGCTTTTATAGGTCAAAATTGTCCAATTTCATAGTTTCAAAACACAGAATTAATTAAATTATTGTCCACGAAAAATAAAAGAAACTACACTCAAGTTTTGTTGGAAAATGTAGAACGTTCAATTTTAAAAATTTCAATTAAAATTGAGATAAAAAAAAAACGTAAACCAATTAAGCAATTCTCCACAGAGCCGTCTCAAATAGCAGTTATTTTCTGTTATTTTTAAATTGTCCATTGCTTCACACGTTCAAAAATGTAAAAGTAGAAGTAAAAAACGCTTAATTAACAAATTTCGTATTCGTTCAACATTCAATATTCATCGGTCACGACATTTAAAAAAACTCAGTGTCAAGATCGGTATTAGGCAATTAGGTGCGGTTTCTATTTCTTTCAATTTGTATTCTAAATACATTATTAATTATTTATCTTTAACGGAAACCGTATAAAATTAAACCACTATCGGCTCTATCAAAAACACCGATAGTTCCCATTTCTTTAAATTCTAATATTATAGCTTGTTCTTAATACTCCAAAACACTCTTTTTCGGTTTAAAAGGCGCACTTACTACAATTTCACTTAACAGGCAGTTATGTCCACTGTTTACATATATTTTTATACAATTTAATTCTACACATCCCTTGATTTAACTAAATTCTTTTCATAAATTCAATATAAATAAGAAATGACTTTAAAAGTAAACAAATTAATCTGTTACTTCCTTTATGAGGCAACCATGACACGCCAACTTTTAAACGGAAAGGGTAAAGCGACCTAATTGACATAAAGCAAAGCCTTCAGACATTATTAGCTCCCTTCGAGGCCCCTCATAAAGCGACCGGTCAAGGGTGAGGGTAGTTTGTCTGTCAGAACACGCAGAAAACGTTACAACCATTAATTAAAAAGAGTGAAATACATTGGACATTTTTTATATTTTAGTAAAGTTAATCATTTTGAAAATATAGTAGAACCGGGATAAGAGTCCGAGTGACCGCAGTATTTGTCTCGGTTATAGAGGTACTCTCTTATGATCCCTCGGGACCATACAGTGACTCTCGCTTATAGAAGTTTCTCACTCGCTTATCGAGGTCCGACTGTATTAATAAAAATGGTTGTAAATTCATGGCATATTTCATAAACATTTATAAGTATGTTTTTATTTCGAAAATTCGTTGTTTAAATGTTATAAAACATTTAAAACTTAAATATAATTAATTGGATAAGAACAATAAGGTTACGATTTGAATTTTCATTGACACAAAAAAAAACACGTTATTCAAATTCGAGTATTCAAAATGATGTCAAAAACATAAATATTTAAAAAAAATACTTCAAGGTGTTATTTTATTATTCCTTTTGTATTTTCGAATAACATTCGCTACAAAGCTATTCGATAGCGAAAGTCAAAAATGTGTGGCAATGAAGTGCGATGTCTCACACGTGACAATCACATGACTTATCGATTGTCAATGTCAGTTTTATACATTTTTGTCGATTCCATCAGCGATATCGCCAATCCATAAGTACTTTGGATAGCCTCCTTCAGTATGGTAAGTTGGCCTTTTTAATGTGCAAGTAGTTTACCGCATCCTTGAAATAACGTCATTGTACTCGTAAATACATATCCCGCAGAGATTAGGAGCATTGACCCCTAAATTACTGTTCCCTTTACGAGGGGTCTTACACGGTATGAAGATGCAGCGAATTAATTAATCCTAACTACACTTTAAACGTTTCATTCGTTTCGGTCCGTTCAGTTCACTCTTGGTCATTCATTTAGTTCGTTCATTATGTTCATTTAAGTTTGGTACAGCCGAACCGTGGCCAAAACATCGTGCGCGTCACAGTCAAGGACCTGTTTCTGTTTTGAATGCAAAGGTTTTACATGATCATGACGCATTAAGTTAACAATTAAGCCGTAAACAAATCAAAAATACGTCAGCTTTATAAACTTAATTATGTAACTTCATAAAAAAGTCGTCTTTTAACGTTCACGATTGAAAAGATTTGCCATCTAAGATGGGCAAACTGCCCATCTTTTTTCGGATTAATTATTTTGTTATAACTAAATAAATTATATTTACCATTGAATATATATTTTTTTTATTTAATTATGCGTTAAAAAATATTTATAATTACTAAAAATAAAAATCTATTTGTCAACCTAATCCGGCATCCCAAGCAAGCGCATTGCACAGCAGACCGGTTTCAACAGACTCGGTCTCTAGCCTCAAAACCTTTCTCTTTCGTCTGACTGACATAGTTAGCAAATCTTGTGCAACATGCAATTGACATTTTTGCCTTATTTTCAATAATCAGTTTTTACATGTTTTTATATGGCAACCCTGAATATAATTTTAGATTTACACATTTTATTACGCGTCAAATATATGAAATTTTGTTTTTTTTTTTTAAATCTTATTTTATATGGCATAGACCTTATTTGGTTTCATGTTATATTTGGTATTAATCTTTTATACATTTTGTAATTTTTTGCATTGATTATTGTGCTATTAATACATTAGTAAACATACTTAATTTATTTTTCTCAAAAGTTTCGTAATAAAAATTCTAGGGGCAATAAATGTACTGACCATGGTTTTTTCTAGTACAAAATAAATATTAATATTTTACTAAAGATCCAATAACGACCCGAAATGAAGAGAGAGAGAAATATCCAATATTAATCTATATCTATACTAATATTATAAAGAGAGAAACTTTGTATTATTTGTATGTATTGAAATAACTCAAGAACTACAGGGCCGATTTCAAAAATTCTTTCACCATTCGAAAGCTACATTATCCCCGAGTAACATAGGCTATTATATTTTATTACACGCGGACGAAGTCGCGCACAACAGCTAGTAATTTAACATAAACATTTATTGCACATATTTAACTTCTGTTACGATAAATCTATATTATCTATACTTAATGTATTTATTAATATTAAGGTGATTTAAATTTAAAGTAAACATCTTGCGGATCCATTAAAATTATTAAACATGAAGTCATCGCTATAGCTCTAACATTTGTTATGCTACTTTGTTTGAGTTATGTTTACATCTGAGTGTTTTCGTGCAATGTTATCTATTTTATAGCATTTAAACTGTCCTATCATTTTAATACACATCCGGTAACCAATAGACCACTTACATTTTTATTAAAAAAATATACTAATTTTATTTCTAAATGCACTAATGCAACAATATTTTATCAAGTTTTAAGTGGTGTACAATATTCACTGATTATTTGATTATCTTCTCAAATCTTGTTACTAAGAGATACCGAAATGTAGATTCATTAGGCGGTTAGGACTTATAATTAATGCATATGTATCAGTTACTACATTCGAAGGTTCTGGTTACGATATCATTTTCAGGTTATAGGGAACGAGGTCAAAAGCATCTGTGACGATATTGATACAGTGGCCTGGTTTAAAACCAGTACACAAATACCTATATACTACATAGTACTGACTTGACTTGTAATCTACAAGTCCCGAGTTCGAATCCCGCCATGTACCAATGTGTTCTTAGATTTTCGATTTTCAAATGTACATATTTACCCGACGCTCTTAGGTGAAGGAAAACATCGTGTTGCAACCTGCACATATCGGCGAAAAAAAACAAAGATAAACCTTTATCCAAAGTACTTTTCGATCGCCGATATCGCTGATGGAATGGACAAAAATGTATGAAACTGACATTAACATTCCTTACACGAGTTAACACGTGACAAGCACATGACTTACAGAATGTCAATGTCAGTTTCATACATTTTTTCCATTCCATCAGCGTATTGTATTCCTAACCCCTGTGTTCCTAACCCTTAGATCTTCGTTAAAAACATTTTTCTTTTGTTCAAGAACAGTGTGAACGCACCTTATTGTACCTCTTATAAAATATATATTATTAGGAACTTAATTGAATTTAGTTGCATTTAAATATTAAAAATTATAAGATACTAATCCTTGGCAGATTAAAAATATTACGCAATCCTTTCTTATTGTAATAAATTGTCCGGTTGCCACGGGTCAAACCAGTTTGAGACTTATTGCAATATTTTAATGCAATTCGCAAATGTCAAGATGTTTTGTATTTCTTATTTATTACTAGTTGAACTCTATGCTAAACTGTAAATAATGTCAACTACAATAGTGACTGCAAAATTGATATAACTTTTTCAGACACGAATGTTACTCGGATCATCAGATTCTAGTCAAAGTTTCTGTTTAGGAAGACATAAATGACATACAAACAAACTTTATGTTTATTACATCACTTTACAATCGATACCATGGGCCTGGGTAAAAATGTTACTTGTGTGTTCACGTAATGGGAAACTAAACAGATACTTTTTTCAATGACACATGTTTACAATACGGTAGAAAAACATAAGAATTTCACGTGGGAATTGGCATGTGTTTGTTTCTTTTTATACAATCGATAATTTTTATATATTACTTTATGTAAACGAATCAGCTAGTTACCAAATCATTTCGTTGTGGTTCTTGACACACAATCTTTTCCCTCATTAATGTGCTTAAACTCCGCATTCAAAGGGTTGTGTTCAACCTTGTTGCTACATCATCATCCTGTACTTGTTCTTATGAAGGGTCGCCACAGTATGTGGTACTCCTCCAGACTTCCATATCAGCCGTCATTTCCGAATTTACTCCTTTTTTCACAATACCATCTTTGACACAATCCAAAAGGTTGAACGTAGCAAAACATTGAGCTATTGGAGTAATTACTCATACTAGCATATTCTTTGTCTTGCAGTACTATCGACCTTCATATCCACTCAATCGCATATCTTATCCCTTAGGAGTCCTAATACGGTGCACTCGACGTGATCTAATTATCTGTACACTTCAGCATCGGCTTTGCGACGGTCATACTTAATTTGTTTATGATAATATTGATATCGGTCTATCATGCAGTAATGCATGCCTTTGTTTACGGAACTGTTAACAAATAAAGTCAAAGCATGATCATGTATTTTTTTAAAGTATTGACTACTGCATGTTAAGTGGACGCCATTTATGTTGAGGGACTTCCTTTGTGATGACTAATTAAATTTAACGACTCAAATGTTGTAGTAAATGAAGTAGGGAAATGTAAAGCTCATGCCTTTCTTCGTATTTTGTGGTATGAAATTGAATTACAAGTAATCAAGAACAGTAACCAAAAACAATTGTTGAACCATCATCGAACAAAAACATTTATAGGAAACAAACTAACCACAAAAATTCTTTCTTTGCTTGTGTATAGTCTTGATTATTAACACCTTATTTTTGTGTTAAATAGTAGTTTGTTAAGTCTTAAACTATAAACTTTCTTTTTTATTTTCAGATAAACCTCTACCGATAGTAGATCCTACGATAGACTCATCAGAGGAGGGCCACGCCGCGCAGTGTTCCTGTCCCAACTGCGATGAGGTCCTCTCCAGGTTCTCTGAATGCAGCATATGCTTGGAACCCTTACAGGTTAGTAGTCATACTTAAGTACATAGTCATTAAAGAAAACGAAAAAGCAAACTTGACTGTACACAGGAGTGGAATACGAATCGAACTACATCGAACAAACTAATTCTAAAGCATCTATATCGCATTGGAACAAATATTTAAACATTCCTGCAACAGTAAAGCGATTAAGTAAAATACTATTGGAAACATCTTAACCTAAATATCAATTGCTAAAGTTAAAGGACTCCTTGTTAATTGATTATAGTCATAACTTTTCGAATAAAACTTCACTTATAAAGTAGGAGACAAAGTTATATCGACCTTGGTGCCATATGCTTCAATGTTAATTGGCTTGCGTGTCTTCCAAAGTCATTTATGTCTATAGGGCCGCTATGTCGTGTCACATTGTCATGTCACGTCAGATATATCAACATATGTTTTGTCGTTTTTTTATGATCATTTATTTATCACTTGATCACAATCCCATTTTAATTCTATGTGTTCTTAAGATACAACAGCACAATCTTCTTTTGTCACGTCATTTCTAAGAAGAATCTGACGTGACGCACAATGAACAAAGAATCAAACATTTCGATATAAAAACTGTATAACATAAATGCAATTGAATCAAGAATGAGTAACGATAAAGAAAAGCTATTGTAGGACACCATGGGTATAGAGATAATCATTTAATTAAGAAAATAAAAGTACTTGTAATCAACAATAGTTCAATGCATCTATGAGGCAGATATTAAATGAAATGAGATCAACCATCTTATATTACTAATTTAGATATGCCCTTATCCCTATGGAGGAAGGTACTATAGAAGAGGAGTCTAGATAGTTAAAACGGAACCCTTCTTAAGTTGACTGGAGAGAATTCTATTTGCTAACACCTTCAAGTCACGGAAGTAGATCGATGTTGATAGCGAAGGAACATTTACCGCGGCAGACATAGCTGACGGCCTATATGCAGCAATAGGCAGATACAGCTTACTGATGATGATGATGGTCTGCATGATATAGATCAATGCTAATCATGATACCAGGAGGGCAGGAATGTTCGAGAGTTCCGAAACTTAAATTATAAATTCTTACTACATGCTACATATTAAGTAATTCAAGTCTTAACACAAGTGAGCTTAACAGGTGTGTGCTAAGTTAAGCTACTGAAGTTATAAGCCTCGTATCTTACGGCAGTTGTGTGTTGAACGGAGAGCTTATGTTGCCGTAACCTCTCACCTAAGACAAATTTAATTAATTTAAAAGTATTCTATCAAAATACATTTAAAGTTTGTAGATTCGCAAAAATTTATATGTATAAATGCACTTCAAATAGTGACAGCGTAACCTTTATATATTTGGTATTATAAAAACATGTTTTTGCTAAAAACAACTTATCTGTCCTTTAAATGTAGGTAAGGCAAATGATATTTTAACCTTATTTATTTTGTTATTTTTAGTTTGTTTATTACTTAAAGTAACAGGTGTAAACAGTTTCACAAAAACAACTATACTATGGTTTACATGTCGCGCAACACGTTTTGAAACATTTCGATTTACAACATAATGTCATTCAGTTTTGGTTTATTTTCTTGGCATTGCTTTTTTATTTTTAATATCAACTTTATTTATGTTAAGGTAAAAATTTCCTTAAAATCCCATAAACATGAGATAAAACGAAAAAAAAGTTTAATTAAGACTGAACTTCAAGATTTTTGTTTATTTTTGTTTGAATGTATTTTCGAAATAGCTTAACGGATCTTAGTGAAATTTAGTATAGATATAGAACACAGTTTGTAATAACGTATGGGCATGTTTTTTATAGGTTCGCCCAGACAGAATCGCGGGCGACAGTTAGTTTCTCTATAAAAATGGACTTAAACTAACTATTAAGTATTTATATAGACGTTAAGTTGTATCGAAATTGTAACGATGCCGTTAGTTTCTAGTCATCATGGTGGCTGAAACCTCCATGATGGCTAGAAAGTATAAAAGAAGCTTAGATACTTGCGTCCTTCTTTAATATTATCAAAATTCAAAATTTTAAATTATTCCACTTTTCCTGATTTTTCATTCGGTTTTTCCACATTCAGAGCTAAGACAACTAACGGTCAAGATTCATGTTTACTATGAAAAATATTTATTATTAATGTTATTTTAATATTTTAACTAAATTCGAGTTATTCAAATGATGTAATAATGTTATTCATTCTTTATTAAATTAGTCAAGATATTTCAAGTGTTAGAAATTATTTATTCATATTTAAATTATTTTTTTGCGACGTATCAAAGAAGAACTCTCCTCCTTCTGCTCTACCGTACATATTGCTTTAGTACACCGTCGCAAAGTTACGTTTAATATTTGCTTTAACATTCGACGTAACAAGGCCGCACCTTGACCTCAACGATGCAACTTTAAACAAAGTTCTCCAACAACACGAAACTGTAACATTAAACTTTGAATTACCGAGTGAAATTCTTAGATCATTAGCAAAATAATTCTAAATTAATCACATAACGAGCATACCTTGTTTATAATCTTACTAGCTATATTATAAACTGTAGTATAATCATAGAAGGAAATAGAAATAGAGATCCGAAAAACATATATAATTCAATAGAGAATTAGGAAAGGCCAAAGCAAGTATGAATAGATTTTTTGTAAGAAGATATCATAAATAAAGGAATGTATTCAGATATTAGGGTTAATACAGAAGCATGGAGGAGTTGGAAATACTATGCAAACAGTCCTTAAGAACACATGCAGAATGATGAAGGGGAATTAGGAGAGAAGAGAATTGGAGAGATGACAAACTTATACGAACTCTGTAATGTACATATTTACCGACGCTCTTAGGTGAAAGAATACATCCTGATGCAACCTGCACATATCGGCGAAGAAATTCAAAGATATGTGCATTCACGCGAAATACGCGCTAGTCGTGGAGTTGCGGAAAATGGAGCCCATCATGGGTTTAACCTGTAACCTTTTTACTACAAATACAAGTTTCAAAATATAAATTAACCAGTAATAATAATTTAAACACACGACGTTAAACGTGACCACTGATAATTGTCGATAACTTGAATTAAAACATCTCTAAGTACCTCATTACTTCTGATAATAAATGAGTCTTGATCTATTGTTATTGTTATAAAAATAATTATTATATTAATCTTATCGCGTATTCTAGATAACGTTCATAAACTATGCCAGTCTTTGAATTAGTTGAACTAAATTAATATGTAAATAGTAGACTAATGGCCGTTTTCACCAACAATCCCTAAATTTTAGTTTACCCTTAACGCATTTTAAATGTCACCTAACACTACTTTCGCTTTCACCAATAGTAAAGTGTTACTTTAGATCGCAAAGGATCCGTTAGATTTAGGGAGACTCTTAAGCAAAGAGACACCTATCTAAAACTATTTTAGGGGTTGGTTGGTGAAAACGGGCATAAGTATTTCGACCCATCTTGGGCTCCATTATCCGCAACTCCACGACTAGCGCCTATTTTGCGTTACTTCACACATATCTTTGAATTTCTTTGCCGATATGTGCATCACAATGTTTTCCTTCACCGTAAGAGGGTCGGGTAAATATAGAAGTAATTGAAGCGTAACGATTTAATTTTATTTCCAATGCAAACAGCAATTTTTGAGTATGAAAACAAAGGTAGAAAAGTTCGATTCGAATTCTTTCCTGGATATTGGTCTATTCAGATATTAGTCTTGCTTTTTGTTTCTTAACAATTAGTAATAATGTTCCCAATTTTAACACATTCTATGCGGGCTAAAGTAGCGGCGCCGCTTACTCGGAACCGACCGTGAGCGTTCCGTTTTCAACCATCTATATTTACTTAATCAAAATTTACCTAAAAAGTTTTGGCTCCCAGCATTTCTTTTTCATTTATTTTTTAAGCAGTAAATGTGTTAATTAATATATACACATCGCCCGTGACTCCGTCCATGTGGTATTAAAAAAATTACTCACTGGCGTATGTGTTCTGCCATAGTGTATTCTACTCCTGCAAAAAATTTTCGAGACCCTCAAACATCTATCCAATTCTGCATCCATAAAATTATGTAAGATAGCTCTGTCCACTTCTAATTATAAATCCTTTCAGCTCTGTTCCTCTACATCTTGATATTTAATGTATCTCTTTTGTTGTCAGGGTTGCGGTCCATGCGTGTGCCCGTGGTGCGGCGGTGTGTGGTGCGCGCGGTGCTCCCGGCGTATGTCCCGCTGCGCCTGGTGCCGCGGCAGCCTACGCGCGCCCGCAGCGCCCTGTCTCGCTCTCCAGCGGCTCATCAATGATCTCATGCTACCTTGCCGTAATTACAGGTAATTACAATATAATAAAAATCTACCTGTGCTAGATTCCCCAACATTTTAGTATAAAATAGGTTTTTATACTCTATCTTTATGAAACTCTCTCTTTCTCCTGTACAACGGTGAACAGAATACACGCCATCGCTCCGGGGTTTCAATTTTATATATCAGCTGCCTATGCCTGATACACAGTAACACCCTGACTTTAGCTATGAGTTCAGCCCACCAAGTTTTCTTTCTTCAGATTTATGAAATTGTCATGATTGTTGTTTTATTTTATTTTTTCATTTAAATTAAATTTCCATATAAACATCTGACTTTTTCTGAACCTCCTCACGTAAAAGGCTACACAGTTAACTTGTACAGTTACCATTTAGTAACTTGTTAAGTCTAGCTAAGTCCAGTTAACATTTAAGAACACGATTTTAAAAAATGACTCAAAATTACTGGATACAAAAACCACATTCAATTTACCACTAACATAAAAAAAATTGTAAATATGTGCAATAGATAATCCGTAATCCATTATTACAACATCTCGATAATTTAAAAAGACAACAAACTCTAAGTAGAGATAATGCATTGTTTATAAGAAAGACAATAAAAACCTCGGGAGCACTCGACTGATAAAATAAGTGAACGCACTGCAAGGCTAAGTAAAGCCACCTACAGACGCTCAGGTTTAACTATACAGTTCGACTGCGTTGTTAAAATTGACGTGTGTAGGCAAAACTGAGTTCGACTGTGTAATTCAAAATGAAGTTTTTAAGTGAGTTTTAACAGTACATTTAAAAAACTGAACGTCTGTACCCGGCTTTACTGCAACTTAATTACTTTGAACACAAAGTAAACAAACTTATCTATTAACTTGTACTGGGGATTTACTATATTTATTTTAATTAAATTGTAATTCTTTAAAACATTTATGCAAAATGTAAGAAGCTAAAAATGAATGCTTTCGATTACTTATTAATATATTTTATTCATTCTTATCGTCTATTTTTAGCCTCGCCGATAGTTGATTAATTATAAAAACAATTCAATTTTAATAATAACTTTATCGTATCAAAATTCAAACTAAGAATAGAATAATTTGTATTTATATCTATAATCTATAATGTATGTAATTTATCGCAGCTTAAAATAAAAATAAATATTTAGTTAGAAATCTTTTAATTTTGGGAAGTCTTTTGTTGTGGTATAAATATCTTTTTAGTATTTTCCTTATAATTTTTTCCTTATATTATTTGATTACTCACGGTACAAAAAATAAACGTTTTTAATAGTCAGTGAAAACCAACTACTTATGGTCACATGTTAGCTATTCTAACAAATAAATGTTTGTCCCCAGGCGCGGTTGCACAGAACTCCTAACAACCAGCACAAGGGCAAAGCACGAAGAAGAATGCAAATACGACTCAATGATCTGCCCTGTCACCGCGACCTGCTCCTCCATAGCATTCGAGGAGTTGTCAGAGCATCTGCAGTCACAGCACAATATCATCGCCGTCTACTCGCAGAAGATCAAAATCCTAATTGAGAACTTCCAAACGAAGTTAAAGAAGACCGCTTGCTGTAGAACAAAATACAAAATAATCCTACTTTACCAGAAGAGTGCTTTCATCATCAAAGTCTGCATCTACAACTTCCATGTTAAAGTTGAAGTGATGAGACGCAAGCTAGGATACATAGCTGATGTCAAATCTGAATCCAAAAAGAGTGAATATTGCGCTCTTATAGAATTCCAAAGTAAAGCGTTATGCACAAAATCTGCAATACTAATAGAAAACGAAGCTTACAGTAAGAAAGCTGAAGTTCAATGGAATGATATTATCATGAAATCAGACACAGACGAGGCTATCACGATCCATGTTAACATCGGCAAATCAAACGCTGAGACATTCAAGAAAGTGAATCAGGCGACTTGAAATTAACTAAATTATATTTAAAATATTTTAAAGTGTTTAATGTATTCCAAATATTCCAAAAGTGATTTTAAATGTGTTGACGTGGTCCAAAAAAATCTTAATGTATGGTTTAATTATTAAACCTACTAATAAGATGCACTTTAGTTTTAAGAATCATGAACTGATGTAGCTAAACGTGACTGATATAGTTTTAAATTTAGTTATAATTTAAGTGGTTTTAAGTATTGAAATAAATTAATACCATCTCACGATTTACTTTCATTTATTAATATTAAAATGGCCATAAGAATAAGTTTAGAGTAGTTATCTAACTAGGGTGACACGATGACCCGAAGTATGTCTTGGTCTCCGAAATTTCCAAGGTCCAAGAAATCTCACCCAACTTAGCGATCATGCGCCATCCTGACCT
>QDHC01004159.1:0-14465 GCA_013186455.1 Papilio dardanus tibullus | reverse complement strand
TAATAATATTAGATAATGTCTCACGAAAGTTTTAACAACTTAATCCTAACTTAAACGTCTGTCCGATTTGGAGGTCCAGACTCTACTGTCCTTAACTCTATCTTAAAACTATACATCCGCCACCGATTCTATCCCGGTGGTCCTTATCAGTACTGGACGTCAGCGTCTCGCATTCTCAGACATGCTGACGTTGGCGTCTTATGCCAATACTGAAGTGCGAGGGGGATACATAACTAGATACAACGAAAAGATAATGTTTTTTTGTCATTTTTTTTTACTGTCGCAATACATAATTAAACAAATAATAAAAATATCTCGTTTCATATTTCAGTAGGCGCTTTAATAGCGGAGCCGACGGGATGCGAGGTACGAGCCCGGCTGGAATCAGGATGGGTGTGCGGCTTGCGACGCTGGGCGGAAGACAACACTGTGTACGCCAGCTTCCGAGGAGTGCCGTATGCGAAACAACCACTTGGCGAGTTAAGATTTAAGGTAAAATCCTTACACAGCCACAAAAACAGCTAGAAACTACGCTAAAATATTGTCCTTTGCAAGCGAGTGACAATAAAAAATAAAAATTACAGGAACTACAACCGGCAGAGCCATGGGACTACCTGGATGCATCCGAAGAGGGACCAATATGCCCTCAACAGGATGTGTTCTACGGGAAGATGATGACGTCAAATAAGATGGACGAAGCGTGCATATACGCTAATATACACGTTCCGATAGAGGCGTTGCCGGAGTCCAGCCAGCGCAGACACTCGAGACATCTGAAGCCGCCTTACGAGGCAGGTTTGAGTGAAGAAGAGGAGCAGCAAGAGTCGGGTCTTCCTATATTGGTGTTTGTGCATGGTGGTGGATTCGCTTTCGGGTCCGGGAATGCGGACGTGTACGGGCCGGAGTATCTTGTCAGCACGGGTGTTATCGTAATCACCTTTAACTACAGGTGATTATTTTGTCTGTATATTTTGATAATTGCACTTTCGCGAATAATTCGTACTCAGGGATAATTTTAATAGAATTGGTTGTAATTATTTGCTGCGCCTTCGAAATTATAAGAGCAATAATACTTAATGTGTCTACGACAGGTGCTAAAAATTGATACCGATAACCATTATATAGTATGAAATATCGAAAACTAATGATAAACGAACTGACTTTTGCCTTTTTTTCATTTCCAGGCTGAACGTATTCGGCTTTCTATCATTAAACACTCCTAGTATTCCGGGCAACAATGGTCTGCGTGACGTCATAACGCTTCTGCGTTGGGTGCGGGCCAACGCGAGATCCTTCGGTGGTGACCCGGAGCAAGTCACGTTGGGAGGCCAGAGCGCCGGTGCTTCTATTGCACACCTCGCTTCATTCGTGCCGAACACCGAAGGGTTATTCAATAGGTATGTGTAACCAATTATGGTCCTAGTTTGAATGCATGATTTGAATATCAAACGCAAACGAAATAGCCCAAAATCACTCGACCCAACTTCTAAAATGATTCCTGCCGTTAATTACAGAATCAGATCAGAAACGACTCGTTATGTTCACGACACGTGGATAAGCTGTGATTTTAACTAGTGGTCTTTACAATTACAGATTGGTGCTGATGAGTGGTACAGCAATGCCTTCCTTCTACACATTATCACCAGTTTTCGCGCAAACGATCGCCAACATGTTCCTGACTCATCTAAACATCACAACCACAGACCCTGAGCTTGCCCATAGCGAACTAATCAAACTTCCACTGGAGAAGATTATGAACGCAAACAGCATGCTAATAGATTACTTTGGACTAACAACATTCGTCCCAGTGCTTGAAAAGGAACTACCAGGTGTAAATCGGGTGATACTGGAAGACCCGGTAGCACTAATGAAAAAAGGTGTTGGCAGAAACATGGAAATGTTTATTGGATTTACGAGCGCCGAATGCGAGAGCTTCCGTCCGAGATTCGAGCAAATAGACATTATAACAAGGATAAATGAGAATCCCTTGCTAGTGTTATCACCTAATATTATTTTCAACGTACCGCCCAGCGACTTGCTCAACATGGCGAAGGAGGTGGAACAAAAGTATTTCAATGAAGAACCTACTATGGATAACTACATACATTCATGTTCTGATACTTTTTATATCTACCCAGCGATGAAAATAACTCAAGCGAAGCAAGCAATGGGCGGTGGGCCAGTCTACTTGTACGAGTTTTCATATCAAGGCACCCCAAATGTGATCAAAACAGCGTTCGGTATAAATTACAAAGGAGTGGGACACGTCGAAGACATGACGTATGTGTTTAAAGTTAACTCTATAATGGGGAAGTATATAACGTTCTCACCTGGCAGCAAAGAAGACTTGATGAGGAACAGGATGACTGGATTCGTCAGCAATTTCGTTCAATGCGGGTGAGTAACCATATTCCATCAATTCATTTCCCATGACTTAACTTTTTGTGTAAACATTAAACTGGCAAACTTATCTGACCTGATGGAAATAAGTAAAACTATACAGACAGACTTAAAGAACATCCCCTGTTAATAAATAGTGCCACAAGATCCTTGCTATTTTGTCTTGTGTATCATTTCCTATACCTTTGTCAAATCGTAAACCAGAATAATATGAATTCCAGATGTCCAAACTGCATTGGGAACAACGTAGCAGCTTGGAGGCCGGTAGACAGGTATCTCCGGTATCAAGTAATAGAGGACACGTACTACAAGTCGACCGAACCGACAGACGCGCAAATGCAAATGTTAGAATTCTTCAACAATCTACCCAATACCACTAAAAGTATAATTCTCGATGATGACGTGTAATAATTGCGTACTATTGCCAACTTTTTAAAGTACCTTGCAAATGTTGATTTCCAACAAGCCGGTTAGCGATTTTGTTTTTTTAGACGGTTTCTACTTTATAAGCACTTCTATAAAACCAAATTAACATCCCTCTCATTCTCTTAAATAAGCAGGAACAGTATATGTTAATAAGACACAAAAGTAAGATTTCTTGAAATGTATTCAAATGTTATCGGAAGAGGATTTTAATATGCTGCAAAATTACATTTCCATTCCACGCATCCGGTGAGGGTAGTTTTATTTATTAAGAACTTTGAGACTAGTAGTATTAAGTTTTATGTACTCTTTGATTGTAACCGTGGATTTTCTCTGCCCGTAGACGGTATTGTTATCGCAGTTTCCCCAAGGAGATTGACAGGGCCGACAATATTAAGTTCTAACCGACTTCCAAATAGGAGAAGGTTATCATTTCGTCTGTATGATTTACACGAGCTTTTCGACAGTGAAAGCAGACGAAAATTTGACTGTATCATTGTTCATTTAAGTATTTGATACGCTTAGGTTAAGACTTAATGTAAGATTTAGGATATAAGCTAATTTGATGAAAATTCAATTCCAACTGCCGTACTCAGGGTCGTTTTTACTCGAGGAGTCCCTTAATTTGGAGTACTCATATTAATCTACGATAAAGGATACAGCCTGCAATCGGAGTGACGCTTACCTAGCGCTGAAAATGCAACGACGATAAAAAAAAATTCGCGTTTTGAAAGCGTTACTCTATGATCAGTTTTTTGCATTTGTTTTATTTGAAAGCTTATTAAGCACGCTTTAAAAAAGCGCTTGTGTGAATGCCGGCGCAGTGCGACAGTTACGTAGCTACAGTGTAGGATTACTACATAATTAAAATGTTACTGACAAAGCCTAATTAAGGTTGATCTCAGTTTTGAAAACAAATTAATGCAGAAATTCAAACTTGCACTTAGAAACCAAAGCAGAGTTGTGTGAACTAGTGTTTAGTTACAAATTCGATAAAATTCAAACTCTGGGTTTCCACTTAAGACAATTATTACCTTTGTTCTTCAAAGAGGAAGGTGACAATGTGCTTGTAAAGGTGTGAAAACTCAGGGTAAAGTGCTAGTCGTTTGAAATTCTATATTATAATTAGATTAAGATGCGTGTTTTGTATTTGTTAATTGAAGCTTTTTGTATCTATTTTGTCATTTTTATAATTTTTTATAAAAATATTGCGATTTATTTGAAACGCTGTACTTAAATTTGAAATTATGCAATTATTATAAGACAAATTGAAGAAAAAAACTATTACAATTTTAATTACGTATGGTTATTTGATTTTCTGCAATTTAATAAAATTGATATCGTAATTTTTTGACTATTAATTTACATTAACTTTTTACCTGCCCACATCCCAAAGAGAAGAAAAAATTCAAAGAAATGGGTGATCAGGCAAAATACGCGCTAGTCGTGGAAAATGGAGCCTATCATGGGTCGAACTACCTTTTTTATTTTTCTAACTATAAATATCAATTTTATTCATACATACAACAGCCAGTAAGTACATCATGATGAAATGACGATCTGATATGCCTTTATGACGGAAGTGAGAAGAGGGATCATAGGAAGCAACGCTTCGATGCGTATAAAATGCAATTTCGCAATTGCCAGATATAATGGCATCAGTAACAGACACATATCATTAAAGTTCAGAGCACGAGCGACACCTAGCGTTTTCAAATTACACTAATATTACAAAAGCACGCGAAATACGCACCAGTCGTGGACCTCCTACTGCTAATATTATTATAGATAAAATGTACCTAACTTCATTGATAATAGCTAGCTTGGTCTTCAAGTCGTATCAAAATGTGGTAACAACAGCTCAAGGATTGATACGTGGCATTTCTAAAGAAGGATACATTTCATACATCGGGATACCATACGCTTCTGCTAATGGAACTGGTCGATTTAAGGTAAGTATCGATAATACAAAAGCTTGGTCTATGTAGAGACGTGTGGAAGAGTACATACCGTGCTGAACCTCACAGGAGGAAGGACAGGAAGATGATAAACTAGGTCTTTGTCTAATTTCTCAGTAGACACCAAAATTGTTGAGCCTATTTAGTTTTCTTTCTAATCTTAATCAATTTATCTTGTCTATCTTTCAGAGGGCTGGCTTAGCACCATCTTGGACAGGAATCAGAGAAGCAAATGACCCACATTGCAGTCCTAATTCGCCAGTAGATAAGTGTCTACAATTGGATGTTTATGTACCAACATTGCACGAACAACATTTTCCTGTCTTAGTTTGGGTAAAAGGTGGTACTGGATTTTACCATCCAGGTCAATTAGTACGTAGAGGGATTATTATGGTCACCGTTAGACACAGGTATACTAAATATTTATGGTCTGTTTTGAACTAGTTAGCAAATAAAGTATTGTACTAATATCAAAAATTGTTTTCGCGCACAGATTAGGACCAGTTGGTTTTTTATGTACGCAAGAAGAATCAATACCTGGTAACACTGGAATCAAAGACGCGATACTTGCACTTCGTTGGGTTAGAGATAACATTGTAGCATTTAAAGGAAACCCTGACAATGTAGTCCTTGCGGGAGAGAGTTTCGGAGCAGCGATTGTAGAGACTATAATGCTCTCGCCAATGTCTCAAGGTCTTTACCATGGAGCTATAATGCAAAGCGGAACTGTTTTAAGTCCGTGGGCATTTAACTATGACCCAAAGTCTCGAATAAAGACATTAATGACAGCTTACAATAACGAAAAATTTACAAAGATTTTACTAGAAACAAGTATAGAAGATTTAGTTGAGAAATCTAAAGAATTAGATATGCCTTACTTTCCATTTGGCATTTGTGTAGAAAAGTCATTCAAGAAAGAAGAAAGGGTATTAGGAGGACCTCCTTACGATTTGTTATCTGATGGAAAAGTGGTCGGTGTTCCATTAATTATTGGGTACAATAACAATGAAGCATACATATTTGCGACTACGATGAAGCTAGCAAATGTTCTTAAAAGGCTCGCAACGGACATGATGTTCCTTCTGCCAATGGAACTTGAAGATATGGGAGCAAGACAATTAAATCAGACTCGGGACAAAATAAAAGACATTTATTTTAAGAACGGGAACTTTGGTCTTGCTTCTGTAATTGAGTATCAAAGGTAATTCCAATATGGCTGGATTTTATTACAAAAAAATGCTTCCGTTGATTTGTTACTATTTTTTCCATCATTCCAGCGACGCATATTTTATTAATCACATACACAGGAGTGCTCGGCTACATTCCTCAGCACACCATCCCGTCTATTACTACCAATTTTCCCATTCTGGGGATACTGGGGTAGAACCAGACAATGGTATGGATAAAGTTGGAGCAGCCCATTCTGACGAATTGGCTTTCTTATTCTCGCAAAATGGACGGACTCTTAGTGGAGATGATGGAAAGGTGCAAGACAAATTAGTTACACTGTGGACGAACTTTGTAAAGCATTTGTAAGTATATCGTTATCCCGTTTAGATAGATGGTAGTATTTGGTAGTAGTTTATCTGTTTATGTTTTTATTTTTAGAAATCCCACTCCAAGCATAAGCGATTCTCTGCGATGGGAAGTGTTGGACCATCGCGAGCCTCGTCTTCTTAATATCGAAATGGAGACGGAGATGATGAATTACCCACACACTGCAGCAATGGAGATGTGGGATGAAATTTATGAGAAATACTACACAAGGGAAAGAAATAAAGCTAAATAGGCTAGATTATGTTAACAAATATTGCGTTACATATTTTTAAATATTTTATGCATTAATTTTAAGTACTCACTTACCAAATAATCAATCAAAATTTACCTGCAAATACGAGTTGTATTACCTGGCAACAAAAACAACATAAATTAATGATGAAACCTAAATCTACTAGTATAAGTGCCGAAAGTTTGGTGTCTACTTAGCCTCTAAATAAAGGTTACCTCTAATATATTTGGTTTGTGTATTTTCACATTCCATCATAATGGATTTAATTCAAAAGATATTGTACAAAACATCAACGCGTACCTTATTAGGTATCGTATTAAACATACAAAAAATCAATAGACATTTCATTATCAATAGTACTAATACATCGTAGTCTTAATGGACTGATGGGAATGTATTTGTTAGGTTAATTCAATAAACTGTTAATTAACTCCACACACGCGACATCAAACAACATTGAGACTAGTTAATTACTACAGACAGCATACTATGTTTTTTCTACGAACTAACAATTGGCCACGATCTCACCTACTAAGTAGTAACGTGGAAGATGGTACACGTTAAAACGCGCTTAAAAACAAAGTAATGTATGCAGGATAGGAGCAAGGGGGATAGGGTGATAAAGGCACAATATGGAAGCAACAATAACCGTTATCACCAAAAGCACGAGTGCTGAGATAACACTCGTTGACATTGCTTTACCTGACGATAATGAATTTGGTTTAGGTACTGGTAAATACAAAAGTGCATCAAATGCTTTGTACAAACTTGATTCGGAATGATAAAATTTTAAACAATAGATAGCAATAAATAAAAACGCATAAGAACGAAGATGGAACCCAAGAGTAAAGACGTGAACCCAAAATTAAGCTAAGAACAAGTTAATTAAAATTGTGGTACAGAAGAGTATAATAATGTGTGATCGGGTTATATTATAGTTCAAAGTTTCTATACATTTTAAACGTTAGAATTTCGTGCGGTATTGTACATTTAGCGAATATTTTATTATCGATTGCCTATCCCTGTATCAGTTTTGAGGGTCAGTTTAGTTTCATGCTTGGATGAAACTCCACGAAAGCTTAGTGCTTTAGTTAATTAAAAAAGTTCGGAGTAATGGAAAAGAGTAATTAGTTTCCAACATTCTACTCATACTATCGAGAAATCATTTGATGATTTGTCTTTACAACAATGAAATCAGTGAAATGGTTAATAATAATCTTGACAGTTAAATTAACCTTCGCTGATGAGACGACAGAAAACAATGATATGTCTTACACCGAAAGTAATGGCAACGAGAACCAAAATACGGAACGTGTAATTTTAACTAAAAGCGGACCAGTGAATGGCCACGTTCACGAAGACACACCAAATATAAGAAGGTTCTACGATATACCGTACGGATCATTTAGTGAAGATAATCCGTTTGAGGTAAGAACACAATTTAATATTGTTTGTCTTAAAACTTTTTTTCATGATATTAAAACTTTAAAAAAATCTACATAGGAACCTACTGCAGCTCAAAAATGGGAAATAGTCCATGACGTACGGGAACATAAATCACGATGCCTGCAAATTGAAAACTTAAATCGGCTCGCCGGGAATCTGAACTGCCTGACGTTAAGCATCATGACACCATCTGCTGCAACAGAAGAACTCCGAGGAGTCTTGTTCCACATTCATGATGGAAGCTTTAATACAGGAAGTGGTAATCCATCTGTATACGGACCAGAGTACATCGTTCCAAAGGGAATCATTTTAGTCCTACCAAATTATAGACTAGGGGCTCTTGGATTTTTGTGTTTACAGAATGATACAGTCCCAGGTAATGCGGCATTAAAAGATTTAACTTTGGCTTTAAAATGGATAAAAGATAATATACAAATTTTCGGTGGTGATCCTTCAAATATTGTAGTTAGCGGAGAGGGAGGCGGAGGAGCATTGGCCGGCTATTTAGCACTTTCCCCCATGTCACGAGATTACGTTTCAAAAGTTATTGTTGAAAGTGGATTTGTGCTATCCCATTTAGCGATAGATAGAGATCCCGCCGCAACCATAGACATAATAGTACAGAATCTACCTGAAGTTGGAGTTACTACAAGCAAGTCTTTTAGACTGGATTCTACAAATATAGGAATTTTGGTAACAGCAGCTAAAGAAGTCAAATTTGCGCCGTGTATAGAAAGTGGTACTAAATCGTTTATAACCGAAACTCCATTTAATATGCTTAAAAATCTAAAAACAAATATGTCTTATATGGTTGGTACTGCAAGTCACGCTGGACTGCAAGAAGCGTTAGATCATACTGAAGAAAGTATATCAAAACTGAATGAAGACTTTGGTGTTATCCTGCCCGACGACCTAGACTTTGAAGAAAACGAAAAGAAAAGATCTGAATTCGGCAACAGATTGAGAGAACAATACTTTGGTAAAGAAAAAGTGACATTGAATAAAATAGAGGAACTTTCTCTATGTTATACGGATGCTTCGTATTTGGGCCCGATGATCCGAGCCGCTAGACATTTAGTAGCATCGGGAGCTTCAGTTTATTTCTACCAATTTGCGTTCTTTGGAGATTTAAATCAAAGGCATATTGATCAATCACTCGATGAAAACAAGATATCGACATCGGTTAAGATCGATGGTGCATCCCGTGGAGATATTGCTCGATATATTTTCCGTCGAGAAGGAGACATACCAACTGATGGCAGTAAAGAGAAACAGATGATAGATCTAGTTACCGATTTATGGACGAGTTTCGTACAATCTGGGTAATAATAATATGTATTGAATTTATTTTTATACGCGTATACTCTTTGCCTAACATTCTTTATATTTTGTCTTTTAGGAAACCGACTGCTGAGAGTATTGCTTGGCCATCATTTGAGAAGACTACTGAGAGGAACGAGGATTGGTTGTTGATTGATTCGAAAGCAAAGCCATTGAAAGGACTCCACGTGGACCGGCTGACTCTGTGGAATGAGATCTACGCGTCGTACTTCGTGGAACACAATCGTGGAGTCCGCACCAGCCCTTACGTTTACACCTTTCCTTTTACCATAATCATATTTATTTTTATATCGAAGTTTTTAGTTTAAGTAATGTAGTGCAGCGTTTTCTATAATGAACTAAAGTATTATTTAACTCACGATATTTTGTTTGAAGTTAAGGAACATTGAAAAATATTGTATCAAATATAAGTATAGGATTATTACACAGAAAAAAATATTTGATTTGTTTTCTTATTACTGTGTACAACACTAGCAATACTGCAATTGGTACTTGTGTCATCCTTATGTTTAATCTTCGTTATAATAGAAAACGCTGCAAAATCACATGTAATCGATGTTGTAATCCACGTAGTAATTATATCACACGTAGTACAAATAAATGCATTGAATAAAACACTCTTTAATTTCCAACCAAAATTGTATAACAAATTACATCACTATGGTTGTTCAAAGACGGCGTGATGTTATCATAACAGAGTCGTAGTAAATGTTTTAGACTACGAGTATACATTCGCTTTTAATAGACGATTAGGTCTGGTTACAATCGGTCTAGTTTGCTAGTTCTTTGTTACCAAATATGGGTACTAGGAGATCATGATCGTTAAAGAGTGGGTGCTTTTGTTTGTGATGTTGAAATGTTTGGGAGGAAAGAGGCCGCATCGGGATGTGATTACAATCCATGGCCAAGTGAGAGGGTATCTCTACCAGGATCCACCTCATCATGTGTTCCTGGGAATTCCCTACGCCCGCGCGCCGCTGGCACATCGTAGGTTTAAGGTTAGTATCACTTCGTGATATGTTACGGATTATATATTTATCGCCGCGAATTAAGTTCGCCATATTTTTTTGTTTTCGAGTAAAATTCTACCATATTTTTTTGTTTTCGAGTAAAATTCTATACATCTATGTGTTTCTGGAAAATTCCAAATTGCGGTTCCAAAATGGGCGTTAGGGTTTTTCCTAGACTATGATACTAGTCCTGAAAGCAATGTTTAAAATCCTGGCCAGTCAAAACCTTCACACCAACAAATCTATTCCAGGCTCCTGAGCCCACAGTCCCTTGGGATGGTATATTCGAGGCAACCCACCGCGTCAAGTGTCCTCAAGTGGAGGAGACAGGCGTGGAGAACTGCCTCGTTGTAAACGTGTTCGCGCCGGAACAGCAACGTACTATTAAATCGCTGCCTGTTATCGTACATGTTCACGACGGCGACTTTCAGAGAGGGTAATACAACGACCAGGATTTTTTGGTTACAGACATAACAGTACTAATGTAAACCGCATAACTGTTTCAGATGGGGATCCTACAGGGCACCATCTCGCTTACTTAAAGAGAATTTCGTCATTGTCACATTCAATTATAGAATAGGAATGCTCGGTTTCCTCTGCCTCGGATCATTGGAGGCGCCGGGGAATGCCGGCTTGAAGGACCAAGTCGCCGCGCTCTACTGGGTGCAAAGAAATATAAAAAATTTCGGCGGCAACCCAAATGACGTCACTATTTACGGAACCGGATCCGGTGCCGTCGCTGTGGAACTGCTACTACTATCCAGATCAACTACTGGTTTATTCCAAAGGATGATTTTAGAGTCCGGTTCAGCTATAGCCCCTAGTTCGGTAACGTACACTCCTTTCTCCACCGCTGTAAAAGTGGCTGCACTACTAGGGTATAAAGGTGAGACGAAAGCAAACAAACTCGCCGATTTCTATCAGGGTTTGGCACTTAGGAGTTTAATAAACGTGACAGAAATGTTCATACCATGTATTGAACACGATCAGTCTAATAGCAATAGCCTTTTAGATGTAGACCCATTAGACATATTGAAAGACGCCCACTTCTTCCACGTACCGATAATAATGGCCTTTTCCAACGCCTTCGAGGTTAAAATTATATCAGATAATATAAAAAGGTTTACATTCGTTCCTGCCGACTTTAAAGAATTACTGCCGAGCAATTTGGAATTCGAGAGTGAAGATTTGCGAACGAAATTAGCAAAATTGGTGAAGGAGTTTTATTTTGGGGACAACTTAGCGGGGGATAACTTGATTCCGAACTATGTGGATTATGTGAATGATATTTTTATCGAGTACCCTGTTGTAAAATCTGCGATACTGCACGCGAGGGCAACTCAGCCAGTGTATTTATTGAAGTTCACGTACAAAGGGAGTATGAGCAGTGTGAAGAACGAGGAGATACCTGGTGCTGGCCACGGAGACCTGTACATGTATCTATTCTCAAACGAACAACTGAACAGCGATGAAAAAGTCATCTCAGATAGACTAATACAGTTGATAACTAACTTTATAAAAGTTGGGTAAGTTATTAATCTGACCTATATTATAAACTAGCTGATGTGCGCGACTTCATCCATGTGGAATTAAATTATATAGCCTATGTTACTCAGGGATAATGTACCTTTGTAATGGTGAAAGATTTTTTTAAATCGGCCTAGTAGTTATTGAGTTTTTTCAATACATACAAATATACAAATGTTGTAACATACAACGTTTCTCTCTTTATAATATTAGTTTAGACATATGTTTAATGGATGTTTGTTTGTATCTTTGAAACAGATTGACGGATCTCTATGAAATTTTGCACAGATGTAGAACATTATTACCGGTTATTAACGGTATTAAGAGTACGCGTAACCGTCGTGTATGCATACGTAGATGTATGAATGTAGATGAAGCGAGAGAGGTGTGCCAGGATTGTGCCAAATGGAGGTCCGTAGTCTCTGCCTACCCCTCTGGGTTACGGGCTTGAGTTGTGTTGTTGTATGTAGAACATAGGCTACTAGTTTTTTTAGTTAATCGCTGATGTACTCAGGGCCAACAGCTAGTAATTATTTCCTTAACTAAATAAGTTCACACATTTAATAAGACAAGAATGATAATCTATACTAATATTATAAAGTTTCTCACTTTGTATTTTTGTATGTATTGAAATAACTCAAGAACTACTGGGCCGATTTCAAAAATTCTTTCACTCATACAAAGCTACATTTTCCCCGAGTCACATAGGCTATATTTTTTAATTCCACAAAGACAAAGTCACAAGCAACAGCTAATTGTTCTATATGATCTTAAGGATATAATAGATATTTAAATCAATCCTTAAGATTTTTTTTTATATTACAAAGTGGCAAACAAGCTAGCGGTCACCTGGATTCGCTGAAATAGCAAAGCAACCGCTGTCCACAGACATCTGCAGTTGCAAATGCAGTGCCTACCCTTAATGTACAGAGGAGGAGACACACAGCAAGAGAATAATACCTCTTCCTATGGAGCCCCTCTCCCGCCAATCTGCTTCCTCTTCCTATTTATTTATTTATTTATTTATTTAAAGATTCACCAACAAAGTATGATACAGGATACTATAATTTCCTTATAAGAAAAGGATAGGAAGAAAAGTGCATTAAAATGAAATTAATTGTAAAAAGTTTTGTATTGGTATTTCAAAGTTAAAATTTACTAATTCTTTATTTCAGAGACCCAACACCATTAACAACCACATTAATACCGGTTATTTGGGAGCCTGTACCATACCCTATCGACTTGGAAGGCAAGATCACCGTTGTACCGTACTTATTCTTTGATAAAACTGTCGCAAACCAACTTCTATCCGGCCAGCAATTGATATTTTGGGATCACATTTATACTAAGTTTTACAAAAAACATGAAAACTCTTGAAATAAATTATCTATGTACAAATGTGACTTAATAAATAGTGAAAGGGATAAAAAAAAACTTTTTTTACAGTGTATTTGTGAAGTTTGTTGTTGATGGACGGAAATATGAAATTGTAGAGTAAAAATGTTATATCATTGGATAAATGAAATAAATTTTATGTCTTGTTTTGTGTCTTATTTTCTACGCTCAAGTATTTCTTATTAAACTTACTGCATTAAAAGTCCAAACTTTAGTAGCAAAATCTTTGTAACAGTACTTTGTACTTTTGTAAGAGTGTTGAAACAATAGTTTCAACACTCTTATGGATTTAGCACTATATTATTTAAAGATTCTTTTAATACAGAATAAAACTAAATAGTTCTAAAGTTTGATTGAAATTACCGCTTTAAAACGGCGTGTTCAACAAAGTATGCTACGCACCATGTCGAACTTTACTCAACTTGTCACATTATAAAATTATTCAAGCTTTTATTAAAACAATGCTAATATTAATTTAATTAACTTGGAAATCAAAAGTTGGAAATTGAACAAGAATATTATAAGTCACGAATTGTCTAAGATTTCACGAGAAATATCAATCGACATCTAAAAGCAAAATATACCGTTACCTGGACAATACGCTCCGGAGGCACGTGAAAGACGAATTCCAGACGATTTATACACTTGTGGAGCTATAACATATCTATCACTGATTCTGTATTTGTACTGTTTAGCTATTTCACTTTGAATTTAAGTAATAAAATCAACAAGTAACATGTAAAAGACAAAACATGAAACACCACCCGTCACATTTCACTTCACTGACATGACAGTCATGACGTAAGTGCCGTTCAGAAATTCATTTTCTTATAAGATTGTGGATTTTGTTAATATAGTTTGCTAAAACGATGATGATGTTTTCGAACGGAATAAAGTTTTTTCAGAAGTCTTGAGTAGTTTTACCACTCATTCAAAAGTGTATAAATTCTTGTTCTATAATTTTCAATTTATATTAGGCTTTACTTACTCCGCTGGCACAACAACCCAATGTGGGACCTGGCCTCCAAAACAAGAGAGCGCCATCGTCGCCTGTCCTGAGCGGTCTCCTGCCAATTGTTCGCTTTTAGCTGAAGCAGGTCCAGCTCCTATTAAGTACCTATTGTTAATCTCAGTTAATTCGTGTTAGCCCTTTTTTTTTTTTTTTTTTTTTTTTTT
>QDHC01004158.1:174373-187483 GCA_013186455.1 Papilio dardanus tibullus | reverse complement strand
ATTGACGTTTACCATACACGAACCATAGTTTCAACTCATCTGTCCTGCTGCCGTACGCCAACCGCTCAGAGTTATATGAGTCTTTTCTGTTATCATTTTACCACAATATAACTACTTTCCTCTTCTTGATTTAACACAATACACTGCAGGTCCAAGCTCGTTAAATTCCTCACTGCAAGTTTTATTTCATAAAATATTTCAGAATATTCTTTCACTAGAAATAACTAGCTATAGGTATCTAAGGGCTGTTCGGGAGCGAGTAATTCGATAGTATTAAACGAACCGAGAGCGTCGCATGTGAGGCGTGGCTCAGCGCAGTCGCCGCTCGGCAACGGCTCTACATAAAAAGCTCCAGTATTCAAGGTCCCCTGAGCCGGCCCTGGACGCCCGGGGCTACGACGATATCCAGTCATAGCACACCGAGATAGAAATCGAATTATTATTGCGAAAAATATACTCTTTTCTATCTAAAATAATAAAGTATTAAAAAAGTTCGATCAAGGACCAACGACCTATTTATATTTTTCGGTGTTCTGAACATAAAAATGTTATGAAAAAACGTCTAACAAAAATATATAGGACGTAAATGGACGTTACTCGCGTTAGCTGGTAATGGATTGTAAAAGCGTTTCGCGGCCGCGTCACGTCGGATAAATGTCGATAGATGTCGCGCCGGTATTTATCGGCTTTATCACATCGCCTTAGAATTTTTATATTCATTTCATTAAACAGAGATAAATACTTTGAAGATTATATGACAAAACAGTTAATAGTTGAATACCAATAACAAAATGTTTTTTTTTATAGGGGCAAACGAGCAGCGGATCGCCTAAGTTAATTAATCCGCCTGCAACGCTAGAGGAACCGCAAATGTGTTGCCGGTCTTTGAGGGAGAAGTACGCTCTTTTCTTGAAGGACCCTAAAGCCTTGTTCGCTTTAGTATAGTATTTTAGTCGAGTAGCAAGTATCCGCACAAAAGATTTACTAATGTTCTCTACTAAAATGTTGCTGTTCGGACACATTTAGTTAACAATTTACTTGCTACTAGGCTAAAATACTATCTTGGTGCGTACAAGGCTTACGTCGTAACGCTTAAAGAAACTCGGCTACATGATGTTGTGGTATAAAGAATGTTCCTTCAACCGTACATATAAAACTATCTCCATTTCGACGAATACACTGTACCTCGAAGTTAGTAACAGCGAACAAAGTATTAGACGAGTTTTGTAGCAACTTCTATGAGCTTTATACGCCAAGTTAACCGTTACATCATCGTGAAAAAGCAATGCTTTTGTGAAATTCATTGGCGTAAAGTTCTGACGACTGTAAGTTTTTCTATTCTTCTTATAAAAATGTATCAAAACAATAGTTTTATTGTATTTGGTAGGATATTCACGAGTATTTTATTAATTACTTGTTATTGTTCGCGACTTCGTTCGCTTGAAATTTAAAAATCTAGCCTATGTTACTTGGGGATAATGTAGCTTTTTAATGGTGAAAGAATTATTGAAATCGGCTTAGTTGTTCTTGAGTTATTTTAATATATAAAAAATGTAAAAAAACCTACAAGGTTACTAGTATGTTGGTTGTTGATGTAGAGACAAGGAAGTTTGTTTTTAAATAAAGTTGATTTGCAAAACTGCTGGTCATCATGACCGGAAGTAAGGTCCGTAACACATTAATAGACACCGAAGTGTGGAGTGTGCTTCGAACTCACCTGTCCGGGGTCAACGTGAAATTGTTCCCACATCGTATAAGCTATATGTTACATTGATAAGAGCAAGCGGGTTTGGCGAGGGAGGGGACGCATAGAAAGAGGTATTATCTTTTTTCTGTGCGACTCCTCCTCCGTAGATTAAGGAATGGCAACGCAATTGCAAATATCTATGGTCAGCGGTTGCTTCGCTATTTCAGCGAATTTAGCTGGCCGCTTGCTCGTTTGCTACTTTATAATATAAAAAAGCGATGAGCGCTAAACACAAATTAAATTATTTTAATAAATAGTTAAGAATAAGTTAACCTTACCTTGAAATGATGAACAGGGGGCTTACCCAAAGAATCTTTCGATTCGCGATATCGCTGATGGAATCTACAAAAATGTATAAAACTAACAATTCGATAAGCCATGTGCTACTCACGTGTGAGATATCGAACGTCATTGTCTGTTCTATACATTTTTGATGTTCGCTATCGAATCGCTTTGTAACGAATATACTTTGGGTAACCTCCCAGAAAAATTTTCATTCTTATGTTTAACATGTTATGATCTAAATTCCAAACATTTCCAGGTCACCCTAAACTTATAACAGAAAGTTAAATCAAATAAAGTTACATTATCAGTAATTAGATATTCTTAATTCTACACTCTCTTTTATTTAGCGTTGTTTATCGCTACCGCTTATTAATAAGGTAGAGTTCTAATACAGAAACGATGAATGCATATCGAGCAAATGAGTAGCAAATCGCTTATTGTTTCGTGAAATGGAATACGTTGTCGATAGCGGTTTGATAACACCCGTCGACACGCATCATTGCTGTGGTGAGCTGGGAGCTGGGGGCTAGGGTCTGGGGTCTGGGAGCTGTATTAGCCCAAAATTAAAGTTTCAATATCCATTAAAATGATAATCAGTAGTCAATATAAACGTTTATTGTGAAGTTATTAAATGACTCAAAATATTGACTTAATATCGATACACTTTGTAATAGCCGATGAAGTTTATCGAGCGTGCAACCAAACAACGTAATTTATACAACAGTCATATGACAGTTCTTTTTGTCCTTTTCCTTTCCATTAAAGCCTTGTTCGCACCAGGATAGTATTTTAGTCGAGTAGTATTTATCCGAACAAAGGATTTACTACTGTTCAAACTCGTTTAAGACTAAATCTACGCACTAGGGTAGTAATTTAGTAACTAAACGTGTCCGAACAGCGACATTTTAGTAGAGTAGATTAGTAAATCCTTTGTTCGGATACTTTCTACTTGCTACTCGACTAAAATATTATCCTAGTGTGTACAAGGCTTTAGTAGTTGTAGATTAGAGTTTCGTTCTAGGCATCCATACATGTTCACCCATTACTTCTTATTACGTATTTAAGATGCCATTTTAGTAACAGTTAAGTGCTTTACTAAGTAAGTAGTACTTAGAATGTTTTTGATGTTTTAATTTCTCAATCAGATGCCGCGTATGAGCCGTGCGTCTATCAATTACATCTATATCTATACTAATATTATAGAGAAACTTTGTATTTTTGTTTGTATTGAAATAACTCAAAAACTACTGGGCCGATTTCAAAAATTCTTTTACCATTAGAAAGCTACATTATCCCCGAGTAATATAAGTTATATTATTTAACAGCTAGTTATAAATATAATAACACAAGGGTTATCGATGGAATTACGAATTATGTGGTCCGCTGCGTCTCTTTCATCACGTAGGTGTGTTTGTGTCTGAACGAAGGATAATGGTATCGTATAACAAAGCTATTTGATGACAGCGAGACTGATCTAAATTGACGAATTCTTTGCAAAAGGATTAATTTTCATCGATCATTGTTATTTAATTAAATTTTGATACCCTTTGTTTTGTTTTACAATGTTTTTGATGATCCTTATTGTTGAAACATTTTTCATTATTCCTTTTGCGTCTTTTTGGTATTAAAAATTAATTTTATGTCAGTAAAAGCCCCAACAATTTCAGCTTCAGTGTAAGTATTAAATTGAAAAGTTTATAAAGGTTAGGTTTTGTAATTGCAAACCAGAAGTTTGTTAAAATTCGATTTGCGCATACATTACCGCGGGAGACCCTTGTCACGTGCCAAATCTGAATCCAACCTGAGTTAATTTATAATAGGTAATATTAAGATGTTTAACGATTGTTGATAAACGTCACGGCTGTAATAAAACAGGTAGGCAGACACGTTAACACAAGATTTGCCATACTTTCACACAATTTATGTAATTTTCGACAGTGGTAGAGCCCGCTTTAACATCATCGCACGAAACGGCCGGCTCGCCCGGTGAAATACCACGACCACACAGAAGACAGGCGTCAAATGGAAGCTATTCCCTGTTTCGTCTGCCGAGTGTGGTGTCGGAGGCCTAATTTTAGTCCATTTTCTCTTCTCGATGGGAAGGAGAAGTAAGCCACTTTGTATAATAAAAAAAAATTAAAGTTATTAAGCTAGTAGTCAGCTTTATGCCCATATCAGAGTGATGTTTTTAGCAGTAGGTATTGTACCTAATAAATGTTGCAATATTATTTATACATAGTATAAAACAATAACGCTTTTTTATGTTTGTCCCTATATATGCTTGAATCTTTAAAACTACGCAACGGATTTTGAAGCAGTTTTTTTAATAGATAGAGTGATTCATAAGGAAGGATTTCATGTATAATAAATTCACAATATAGTAGAGTAACACTGATCATTTAGAGGTTTTTAATATGATGTCGTAAATTTACACATTTTTAGCGCTTACATTGCAAATGCTGCAGTATTTAGTATCAGCATTGTACCGATTTGCACCCGTGCGAAGCCGGGGCGGGTCGCTAGTTATTTAATAAGCAGTGAATAGGTTCCTTCAGCACAATGTCGTGTCGTGTGAGCAGGAGTTCTCTTTGTGGCGGCAACTTCGAGTGTTTCCCATTCATTGGTATTGAGAAATAAAAATCAAACATTTACTATGGCTTGACGCTTTGCTTGAATAGTCGAGACCACGTTTATAATTATTATTAAGGTGTTTACGAGTAATATTGGACTTTGAAGGGTTCAGATAAAATCTAAGTTAAATTGTAGTTCAATAAACAAATTACACTTATTTATATAGAATAAATAAATTTTAAATTATTTATTCTATATTTTGTGTATTCACGCAAAATACGCGCTTGTCGTGGAGTTACGGAAAATGGAGCCCATCATGGGTCGAACCTTAATTACCTTAAATTTTAAATTGAATTATAAGAATACAATATTACAGTTACATATTTCCTTATTGAAACACTGCGTAAAACATTATTGTTTATTGTTATATTTCTTGAAACATTTTGTAATTAACGACGATATTTTTGAATTAAGTGTTTGAAGATTTACGTTGGAAAATATAATTTTTACGGCAAAATGTTATTAACGTAGTTACTTATTCCAACTTCCTCGATTAAATGCGAATTAGGTTATGACGGACTTATTAAGATTAAAGCGTAAAAGATTTCACAAAGTTTTAATACTTTTACGTCTACTTTAATTAATTTATCTCAATACGGAGATTGAATTGTTGATCGAAAGTCCGCCGTGATCTGAGGGAAATTGATTAGAGCCCGGCGCCGTCGCCGCGCTCACAAACAATACAAAAATCTACAGGAAAGATGACTAAAAGAAAAAGGATAATTTAATTAAATTAACTAGATTAATTATTTATCTTCAATGAGACAGGTTTTAAGAATACTTTCAATAAAACCAACAAAATTACTTTTATCCATGTAATAAAGTGGTTTACATTTTTTATATTCATTAACGTGGCCGGTAATTTAGGCTCACGTGTCAGTGCCGCTCACCAGGTGGAGCCACAAATTGATTGGGGGCTCAATGCTGCGGAAAATAAAGGTTATAACGTGAGCAGGCGCGGGAGTGAGTCGTATTTTTTACCACAAAAAAAGTTTGTTGTAGGCCATTCCTAACGGTCAGCTCGCGGTCGGCTCGGCTCCGGACAATTTTTCAGTCCGTCCGTAGGGAAATGTACGATGTAAAATGAGATTTCTAAATTGCGTAGCTCACAGATTTACCTATCTAGTTAGTTTTAGAATTTATACATCAAAATCTGTCTGACCACCCGATGACAAGGTCAAGTACACATCAAATAATTACAGTCCAATATGGAACGTAATCTGTTCGAGGAAAAATAAATAATAACAATTTCATAATCATATTTTTTTTCCTTTGCTTTGTTTACGTAAGTTCATTTTGTTGATAACATCCGAGATTCCAATAAGAATTCTGGATAAATCAAATCAAATCCCAAAAAGTAATTTAAAAACAATCTAAGCGTGAAAATTGAATCGAATACGAAGACGATTTCGTCTAATTTCGGAGACAAACAGCGCTCAATTGATTGTCTCGCGCGCCCTCCGCCGGCGCGCCGGGAAATTGCCCACATATATTGTCACAATGCAAATCCTCGATTTTTAATCGATGTCCCGTAAAAACTATGCATGTTTTTCCTTACATTCGTTAAAATAAATTGTTACGTATGTATTCAAAGTTAGTATTTCCGTTGCAATATACGGATTTTAGTGACGTCTTCAACTGCTACATTACGTGATGCCAATCAAAATGTGCTCGGAACACCAAAAGAGTCATTTATTTTCCTTTGTTTTAATTAGTTGCGAACGAATTGTACGAGTTTGCCTTTATTTTCTAATAGCTGTTGTTCGCGACTTCGTCCGCGTGGAATTAAAATATATAACCTATATTACTCGGGGATAAAGTAGCTTTCTAATGGTGAAAGGATTACGTTATTATATTGTGTAGGTCGATGCCTAGGCTTTATAATGCGTAGGATCGTTTATGGATTGACCGCCCGATTTTATAGACATTGAATTTGAGAAACGTCCGCTATAACTCGGTGCCGGCGCACGGCGATTGTTTCCCTTCATCCCGGTCGCTTTACGACGCAGATGATAGCTTGTTTATTGCTCCGACATATTGGACACGGTGTATTGATTGCCTATCACAATTTGGCTTGTTTTGCTGTAACGTATTGCCAGGAGCAATGATGCTTAGAGGGAGTTGATTGAGTAAAAATACGTTAATCTAGCAAGTGTGCGTTCGCAGCTCCGGCTCGGTTTAATGTTACATAGATGAATAAGGTTTACAAACCTAATTGCTAAGTTCTGAAACGTCACATTAAATATGTAACAGAGTCTTAATTGAAACGACCACTCTTAAACTCCAAATTGAATATCAATGATGTTTTTAAATAAGCGGCGCTTACTTTAAGATTCGATTCAGAATTCGCCCTTAAGTTATTAACTTGTAGTTATAATAAAGTAGTTAAAGGTTAAAGGTTTTTGACCCATGATGGGCTCCATTTTCCGCAACTCCACGACTAGCGCGTATTTTGCGTGAATACACATATCTTTGAATTTCTTCGCCGATATGTGCAGGTTGCATCACGATGTTTTCCTTCACCTAAGAGCGTCGGTAAATATGTACATATGAAAATCGAATATCGAAAAAAAGTACTTATAAACTTAACTTTATGTAAATAAAGGCGATGGTAAATGAAGTAACTTTGTTCTCGAACAGTAAATGTAAGCGAGTGCGAGTGCGAGCGCGCGCCGGACACCGTATCCAATTCCGATCTAAACTTTGTTTAGCAAACACACTTTGATACAAATTTAAATTTCCATTTATCAGGGATCAAACCCGATCCGTTCGTTCCGCTACCAAATGATATTGCATTCTATTGTGTGTCCCATTCCCGACTCTACTCCGACCTCTCGTTTACACTGGTCTAACTCCATCACTCAAAGTTATTGAAAAATGAACTGAAGATCGTTGTACATAGAGTTCATCTTGGTAAAACAAACTTTGTTTCACCCGGAACGTACCAGGTTGATGTTTACTTGCAAATTAGACTCTTCCCATATTTAAATAAAGTTTCAATTCACTTGCGTGGCATTCGATATGGAAACATACGCTTTGAAAGCTGTGACCTATTAGGAATGACAAAACATACGGTTGTCAGCGTGATACGGGATTTATTATCGAATAGTTATTTTACGCTTTATTATTTTCTCCCTTCGCTCTTATTTGTTACTCGATAAGGTTCATTTTCAAGGAATATTTGTAGGTTATAATGATAGTATTGTACTTTTATTGTCGGTGTAGCAAATAATTAAGGAAGCGTAACAAGACTTCAGATCGCGTCACTGACGAGTGCTTTGTGCAATCGAGGATTGAAAGCAATGAAAGGATACATTTGCATTATTCTATCATTATATTTCTACTGTTCAATGTTAGCATGTTTAATTATATCATTGTCTCCGTGACTGTTAACACTTCATTGTCTGAATGATGTTCACAGAAGTCGGTTTAATCCAAACAATTAGTTCCGGCTTTTAGTCAAAAATTAAATCAATAAAAAATAAAACTATACAAGAAAACGCTCTATTTGACACAGCTTACTTGCTTGTCTCTACACCCGTTAAGCCTTGTTCCCACCAGGATAGTATTTTAGTCGAGTAGCAAGTAGCATTTATCCGAACAGAGGATTTACTACTGTTCGGACTCGTTTAAGCCTAAACCTACGCACTAGGGCAGTAATTTAGTCACTAAACGTGTCCGAACAGCAACATTTTAGAAGAATAGATTAGTAAATTCTTTGTTCGGATACTTGCTACTGGACTAAAATACTATCCTAGTGTGTACAAGGCTTTAGCTGAAGACTGCGTTGTCAATTGTTTTTTAATCCTTCAATGACGATGTCTGTGACGTCATAAAACAGATTGCGTGGTACATGGACCCCCCGCGCCCCGCCCTCAGTCGTTAGCAGATAAATCGTTTGAGCAAATAAATCACAAACAACAACTCGCCGACAGCTCCGAGTTCGTACGTAAAGAGTCCGCTGATGAAAAACAAATTCAACGTTCAAAATGGCTTTCCGAACTCAAACAGATACCAATGAAAATCGGACGCGTGGCGTTTTATGGCTTCTGTTAATTAGCGTGCAGACAATAAATAGTTAATCAATGAAATTCAATCCTTATTTGTTCCCAATAAGGGTTATATTGCAAAATATCAACTGCACTGTTAATTGTGTTGCCGTGATCCTGCACGTGCAGCAATAATGCGTTTGGTAAACTTGCTTGATTTTCAATTTTAAACTCTCTGCATTTGAGTTAAGGTATGTGATACTAAACTTTTTAGAAATCCATCGGTAAATGAATAGATTAAGCCGCGTGCTCCGAAGATAAATGTTTTCGACAAATAATTACGTTATTTGATTTTGGATGGATGATGGTAGTTGGGCAAACATGGCAGCCGTGGGAGAGAGTTGCTGCATGTTGCCGCGCGGTGCTGCGCGGTGCCGGCTAATGGGATAATTGAGGTAATAATCGAATAGGACAAACATTAATTGTTACTTAATGGTGGACACAATTTGGAGAATTATTTATTTTGATTACTAGCAATTGCTCGCAACTTTGTCCGCTAGGAATTAAAAAAATTAGCCTATGTTATTCGGGGATTATGTAGCTTTCTAATGGTGAAAGAATTTTTAATATCGGACCAATAGTTCTTAAGGTATTTCAATACATACTAAAATACAAAGTTTTCCTCTTTATAGTATTAGTATAGATTAAGATATCTTACAAATTGATAAGTTTTGGTGTTTCTAAGACATTTTAATTGCATTGTATCTTATCGATGTCTAGAACTTTGGTTTCGAGTACCATTTTTATATTTTCTAAGATGACTGATATTTTCAATAAACAAATAAAAAATGAATTAGAAAAGGACCAATCCAATCTGTATGTCGTGACGGGGTCGTGTCGGTGTCGTGTCGTCGTCGGCAACAACTGTCACGTGATTAAATAAAGAAAAGGATTTCCCGGAATCGGAGGCAAACACTCGCCACTTCGTTGAACCGAACGAAACAATCTATTTTACCATTGACATGTATTTTTCCTTCATAACTCGATTTTCTTTTCAGGGTTCAAATGTTAAATTAACATACGTATATAATTAGATACTAATGGTTGTTTTTTATTATTTTACTAGCTGTCGTGCGCGACTTCGTCCGTATGGAATAAAATAATATAGTCTATGTTACTCAGGGATAATGTAGCTTTCTAATGATGAAATAATTTTTTAAATCGGTCCAGTAGTTCTTGAGTTATTTCAATACATACAAAAATACAAAGTTTCTCTCTTTATAATATTAGTGTAGATTAATTAAATCGATCTGGAATATTCCAGAATTCGTTACTCTAACATCTCAAAGCTTGATATAAGGAGAGCATACTTACAATAAAATATAAATAGTTAATAAAATATTTTTAATTAAGATGAATAACAATAATTATTACGATATGACAATGGATTTAAGCGGATTACAAAAATATATTCTCTATTTATTTTCGTAGCCTCCCTAGTCTAAATGAACAACAAAGGGACAAGATATAATTGTCATTTGGAATTTTATAAATATGTCGTCCAGATTCCAAACAGCTTTATGAAATTTCTAATCCCCTCGTGAAATGAGCCGCCGCACCGGCGCTGCTCCACGCCAATAAAAATACCTTCGAGCATCGCGTCTCCACGCTCCCGTACAATCAAACAATTTAATTTACTTCATAAAATTTATTATACCTAACGAGCAGTAAAATGTTAGAAAATATACGCAATTTCTCTCAATCACAATACATATTCACAGATTTCAAACAATCTCTTTCATAAATTATATCTATTTACAATTATAACAATTTTCGAATAATAACTCGAAGGCCCGTCACTCCATTGTCTTCAGTTTACAGGAGACTTCTAAGAATCGTTATAAATAAGTTTTAATGGCGTTGTTATTTAAATACGCGATTGAACACGGCCAGTAATCACTTGAACTCTCTCTAAATACTACATCACTCAAAGTTTACAAGGAAATACACAACCGTAGGGAAAATGTAATACTAATGTATCTTACAGAGTCTTTGACATCAATGAATTCAGTCTTTTTAATGTAATATTACTCATGTAATCCGAAGAAAAAATGTGCTTTATCTCAAGAATATCGCGAAAGGTTTTGCACTTCGTAACTATCGTTATCACTAACAACGTCAATATGCTCGGTGTCGTTGTCGCAGGCCGCGTCCGAGCTCTTGGAGCCGCAGGAGGCCTTGGTGCAGCAGCACTTGCCGCTCCTGCCGTCGCCGCCGGCCGCCGCCGGGCTCTCCTCCTTCTTCAGCTTCACTCGCCGGTTTTGGAACCAGATCTTCACTTGTTTCTCGGAGAGCTTCAGCCTCGACGCGATCTCGATGCGTCTCAGCCTCGACAGGTACATGTTCATAGAGAATTCTCTCTCCAATTCCAATAGCTGTGTGCCGGTGAAGGCGGTCCTGATCCGCTTGCTGGAGTCCTCCTTGAGTGGAAGTCGCTTCAAATCCTTGGAGTACCCGGGCAGCAGCTCCTCGGGGTGGGCGAGCGGCGGGCTCGGCGTGCCGTTGCGGCTGTCGCTCGACAGCGAGGGTGACAGCTGACCTTGACTCTTGGACGGTGACAGCGCGGTTGATTTGTACGGATGGTGTTGATAGGGCGACACTGATTTCTTCCTTCTGCTAACGAAGTTGATCGGTTCCTGGTTGTCAGACTTCCTGTAGGTTTCAGGAGTCGGCGCCTCGCTCTGAGGTTGGTCGTAGATTTCGCGGTGCGGAGGTAGCTGGTGCAAGAGGGGATATCGAAAGTTGAGATGCTCCAGAAACGGTCTGAAGAGATCGGGCGCTCGGTTCTGTTGCTGCAACCCGAGGCTCAGCAAATTGTTCAAGTTTCCAGGATAAGGGTACGGCATGAATTTGGGTTGAGCTAAGAATGTGGCGTAGGAGTGCAGCGGGTCGGGGGACATGTCCGTCTTCTTGCAGTCCTGGGGCGCGTCCCCGATGAGGGTGTCGACGAGGAAGGAGCGTGACATGTCTGCGCGGGCGCGGGTGTGGTGTGCTCGCTGCGACCTCTGCCGGCCGACTGGTGACGGGACCGCGAGGGGTGAGATCTTCTAAAAGTAACAATTACAAAAACTACCCCCACTTAGTGCACCCTATTGTAAACAAACACAATAGGCCTCACTCGAAGCGTTTTGGCAATTACGTGGCCCGTCCCACCCTTTTGTCGGCGAGCCGTCAGCCCCAGCGCTGATGCACAGAAAAAACTGTATTATTATGAATGGAACATTTTAGTAGCTATGAATAATTTTGTATAGGACGCTAACATCCCCAATATCTATCTCATTAAATACAATTTTCACTTCTGTCTCACGCACACTTCTTGAGATTTTACATTTTCTCTTTTAAAGGTTATATTAATTTTTAATATACGCAAATCATGTAAATGTTCTTAATTTAAAAGTGTTGCTTAATGATAATCATTTTTATCAAAATGAACAACTTTAAATCCGTCGTAAGCGTATCGAAGACTAATTACTTAAATATCTACCGTAGACTCATATTATATTTTCCTAAAACTTAGCGGTCTTATTGCTTGAGAACGAACATTTATTTATAGTTTTCCTTAAATCAATATTATTGTAAAGAAGCAAGTATCAAAATGTGCCGGTCGCGCTACAGCGCGGCGTATTAATTAAGTATGAATACGCTATAATATGAGCCGTATGCTGCACGCGTGATCCTGATACTTGTAAGAGAAATCTCAGAGCAAAGGGATAGGGTGGGACCCGGATCTGGTACTGGTACATTAGCCCCGCCCTACGCGGACCCCGCGGACCCGCTATGAAATATGAAAGGGTCCAAATGTTTGGTAGCAGTATAATTGTGAATCAATTTCTGTTATTATCATGTCAGCATTAATTTGTAAGTAAGCCTTTCAACTGCGCCGAATGCTAAGTGCTTTGTTATGGTCTTTGTAATACATTTAATACTTTAGTTCGCATCCCTTTGAATGGAAATTAAAAAGTGTTTCAGTCTCACAGAGACGTTAATTTTTAGCGATGTTATATGTAAGTCTTATTTAGGGACTACATTATGTAAATATCTTTTGTATGGCTCCGAACGTACGTCAGTCGCCTTTCAAAGTGGTTTATCTATATTCAAGTCTTTAGAAGTAAAGATACATCGCAATCGTGTGAAGTATTTTGTATCTTGGGTATTTCAAAGGCGTGGCGAAGGATTGGGAAAATACTTAACAGGATTGTTGCCGATTAATCCAGATTTGCACACAATAAATAAAATTATTGATGGATTTCTTATAAAAGTTGTTATAAAGCGTTCCTAATGCCTCATACACACTAGGATAGTATTTTAGTCAAGTAGCAATTAAAATTTATCCGAACAAAGGATTTTCTAATATATTCTACTAAAATGTTGCTGTTCGGATAAGTTTAGTTACTAAAT
>QDHC01004158.1:139586-158816 GCA_013186455.1 Papilio dardanus tibullus | reverse complement strand
GATGTGCAAATGACGTCATAAATCGCAATTAGCTCTCACCGGCACGGCCGCGCGGTGACGGATTACTTATTATGCAAATACACTTTTATACTTTGTTATCTATTATGTACGCCTATAAATATCTTTTTTTCTATTTAATAAGATTTATAACTCTCTCTTATTTAAAACGGCTAAATACTCACGTGTATTTTTTATTGATGGTACCGACTAGTTTCGAACTAGTACTAGCTACCACTACCAGCGTCCACCGAAAAATCATTTCTGAATTTACCCCTTTTTCAACATATCTTCTGCGATGCGACTTAGTGCAAGGAAAAAAAATTAAGCAATTAAGTACTTACATATGCATATCTTGTGGCGTACTTTAGTATATTTAATAACTTAATATTAGTTGCATCGCGTGGAGTAGGCCGCGTTTCTTCTCCTTGTAAATGATTAATTAAAAAAGTACTGTAGACATAAATACTCTATCACTGTTTTTGTATGTGTTTATAACAAGTTGTGGTGTAAACGATTGTCGCAAACTTTAAGTGGAAAAGTTTCGCAAAGTTTTCCGCGGAGACTGTCTTTGAAGCTTTTAATATTATAGAAAGTTCATACTACGCTTACATAAACATTTTGTAATAAAATATAAACAAGCATACATTTTAGTATTTTCGCATTCTTGAAACATTAAGAAGATATATGTTCCTCTTTGTTGGGATCATTCTTCGTTCATTTATTTATGTTTCCGGTAAAGGTTAAAGCTTAACCTTTTGTATTTCTCCCGCACGTTACGTTGCACAAACACAATAAAACCTCACACTAACATATTGAATACCGCTAATTGAACTCTATTATTTCCTCCGTCCGTACATTTTGCAATAGTAATTAAATAGGTGTGAATTAATTGCGAAATCTCGATAACATTGATTGGATTTCTTGCGTAAACTGTTTTATTTACTTAAGCTTGTAAAAATGTTATATAATAAGTGTAAGTGGAGCCAAATCTACTATTTTCTTTTATTAATTGCCGGTAGGCAAAGCGTCTGCAATTACAGGGAATCCTAGTGGCCGCTTGCTCGTTTGCCACTTTATAATATTAAAAAAAATATAGATTTGAAACTAGAATATAGACTTTAGTGTATCATTATAACTTTATTTCTCGTATTTAGTAGGTTATTTTTCTAACAATTGTCCAAAATATAAGACTCTTGTATGCGTGGGTTTGTGGTGTGGCAGTGCGACCTCTAACAATCAGATTATTTAGACAGTGACGCGGGTGTAGGAAACATTTAACTTGCCTACATCATACATTATCATGTATGAAGCAATGTTATAAAGTTATTTTGAGATAACTTCTAAAATTGGATTCCCTGAAGTCACAGAAAAGGTACAAAAGTTATCGCTTGACGTTCTGTATGTAAAATAGTACAATTGAGTCAAATATTTCCTCACAAGTAATTAAGCAAGGAATCATATATAGAAATTAAGATTGTCTTCTTGATTTTATACTAATACTAGCTGTTGTCCGCGACTTCGTAGGCGTGAAATTAAAAATATATGTTACTCGGGGATAATGTAGCTTTCTAATGGTAAAAGAATTTTTGAAATCGGCAATGTAGTTCTTGAGTTATTTCAATACACACACAAATACAAAGTTTTCCACTTTATAAAGTTGGTTTAGATTAAATTACTGGATTTTTTTTTAATACAAAGTGCGAAACGAGCAAGTGGCCACCAGGAATCGCTGAAACATCCGAAGCGACCCCTGTCCATAGACATCTGCAATAGCAAAAGCGTTGCCTACCCTTAGTCTACCTATACGGAGGAGGAGACGCACAGCAAGAGGATAATACGTCTTCCTATGCGTCCCCTTCCCCTCTGTTGAATATTAAAATATTATAGATACTAAAGATGCTTTGTTAAATTATTATTATTAAGATATTATCTGTATTTTCTCTCATTAAAAGTGTTGCTATATTAGAAAATCTTGTCTTGTCTGACGTATAAAATCATATCTTTTGTTCGTTCACTCTTTGTTCTGCGTCGCGCTAATGGAATAATTAATTATACGTTCAATTGTTCTTTGTTTGCTTAACATTTTTTGCCGCGAGCGTTGTCAAGATTTTAATACGAAAGAATATTATTGATATTAATGATCCTATTGTCATAATCTATCTCAACCACATTGTTTTGTACAAAACGCCTTTTGTAATACAGTCAAACATGGATAAGCAAGAATCATTCTCTGGTCCCGGCGGACAACCTGATTAGAGAGAGACCTCTATTATCGAAACAAATATCGCGGTCCTATGGACTCTCACTTATCCAAGTTTGACTATATTTTAGTAAAATTTTGGGCGTATTATTTAATAGTAAAATTTATTACTCAATACTTGACAGCTGAGATAAAACCAAGCAGAGCACTATGTCTGATCTCTATATTTATTAATGTCAGAAGGCATACCTAAAAGATAAGAAATCATGACAGTAACATGACAGTTGGAAGGTGTATGTTGACAGGTATTACATAAGATAGAAAACTCAATAAAAGATTTGATCTGCGAGGCCGCCGTGAGCTGAAGGAAATTTCAATGTGAATAATTTCAGCTCGCTGTCGGCATACCTTAGTTCAAACTGCTTTGTTATTACCAAATTATTCAACATTTCCAGTTGTCATACCCTGATATATTACGCCGACAACAGACACTTAGTTTCAACTGTACAGTTCGACTTCGCAGCAACTGACGTGTGTAAACATAACTGAGAATTGTAGAGTTCGATTGTGCACTTTAAATTGATGTGTGTATGTCAGCTTTAACTGGACAGTTAAAAAACTGAACGTCTGTAGCCGGGTTTAATAAAAACATTATAAAATAAATAAAATAAGATATAATCATAAATTATATAATATTTTTAAATACCCGAAACCAATTTTCTAATCAGAAAACTAATCAACAATCCAAAATCAAAGTTAACGTGTTAGATAACAGGGAAACAGCGCTAAGCTCCCGGAGGACGCAGTGCGAGGAAAATACAGGAGTTTGTTTCTCTAGGTTGATTGTTGAACTGTTAGCACGTTATACTATTAACGATGTCTTTCGAGTCTGTCATATTTGCAATGTTAACAGATAAAATCGACTAGCTTTACTCGCATAGGTCGAGGGGTGACAAGCGACAAACTATGCCGAGAAGTCGCACGAGAGTAACTCAGACCCGGGCATATTCAAATTATTATATCGCCTGTCTAAGAGTGCCGCTTGGGTAGCAATTTTAATATGTTATATGACTAACGTTCGCTAAGTTGACGATTCGTTTGATGGAATAGAATGACGTGTACGTTGAGTAGCCTCTTTCGATTCGCTAACGAGTGGTCACGTGACATTTCCAATAAGAATGTCAGTTCCATACAATCTTGTCGTTTCTATCAGCGATATCGCCGATCGAAAAGTACTTTGAGTAACCCCGCAGGTCGCGATAATATTTTCTAAATTCTCGTACAAACGTTACATTAAAATAATTCACCTAATATTGATATTACTTACGTTTAATATTCTGAAAGTTATTTTCAAATGTCCACATAATGTGTGTATATTAAAAGAGGCGATGGAGCTGCCGGTGAAAGCTTCTATTGCATTTTCCATCGCAACCGAAAATATTGAAAACGTTTTGCGAAGCGCATTACGTTACACTTCACAACCTGCAACAAACTGCAGGAATACAAAATACACTTTGGGTTTTATAAGAAAATACACATGCAAAATATTTACTGAACAAGCACTACATAATATAAAACAAATTTTAAAACGCTTTCTTTGTCCCTACAACCCTATGTATGCTTTAATCTTTAAAAATACGCAACGGATTCTGATGCGGTTTTTTAATAGATATAGTGATTAAAGAGGAAGGTATACGTATAATAACATCCATTAAATAGTGGAGAAATACTGTTATTTTTATGTTTCTACTGTGATGTTAAATATACATTTTTCCTCATTTTTGTAGTGTATTTAGTAGCAGCATTGCACCTGTGCGAAGCCGAGGCTGGTCGCTAATATCTCATGTAAGAGTAACCCAGTATTTTCTTTAATAAAAATTCATATGATATTGCCAGACATAAAGGTTGACAGAATAACCTAAAATGATTCCAAAAGGTATCTAATAACCATAAAATTAACTTATTAACGTGAACAAACTGTCCGAAATGTTTAAATCCTTTAGTAAGTGGAAAGAGGCTGTGTTACTTAGCTTTATCACCACTTTAAATACATGAGCGTTGGTACCCAATTGTTTTAATTACAACAAGTAATTAGGTTGGTAAGCGAGGGTCTAGTAATCACGCCCTCATGTCTAACCTCACGTATACATTTTGAATCTAATTTAAGTTACAAGATCACAAGCTAAATAAAAAATAATATACAGGATAAAAATCCAACGCAAGTATCATAATAAATTAATATTAGATGGTTTATTTTTAGCGAAATTAAATAAGGTCAATGTAATTATGGGAGCTCTTCGAAGAACATTTTAAGCTCTATTTAAAGCAGCGCCTGTTCCCCGACATGCGGCAATCGATATAATGAATGTTGTTTTATGAAAATTTGCCGCTTAAATTTATTCTTGTACCAATAAATGACTGGGCTTTGTTTATATTTCCTATAATTAAATTCACCCCTCAGACGTTTTAATAACGTTAATGATAAATTGATTTTTATTTTAAATAAGTATTTTTTAAGAAATTGTATGTGCGCTATGAATTACACAATTAATTTGATGTTCTACATAGTAAACTAAATCCGCTTTATACCGAAACGAGAATCAGAGTTATTACTGTTGCAGTTTCTAGGTTTGGTACTGGTACATTCATAACATTTATTCCAAAATACAGCACATCTTTTTTTCAATGAGACCCCTGGTCTATCTTATATAGTTACGAGTGTCCTCCAGTATCGGTCCTCGTTTATCGCAGTACTTTATTTTTTTTTCGGAATAAGGGGGAATAAAACTAAGTAAGTAAATAGTTGTTTATTTTAAAGCTGTAAGTAAAGCGTAGGTCGTAAAGTGTACAACATTTCTTAGTTTCTTTAAAAATAATCTTAAAAGCAACAAATATTTTATGAAAGTTTGTGTTGTATAATATTATTCTCTTGTAGCGAGGAAGCGCGTGGGAGTGTTGTAGAGCGAGCAATGCTTTATCCACATAGCAATAAGCGCTACATTGTTAAATCATATAATATTAAACAGAAACACAAGTTATTGCGTTGCATGGTCATCCATTTTAACAGTGATAGAGCCAGCTTTAACATCTTTGCACGAATTGGCTGGCTCGCCTGGTGAAATATCACGACCACACAGAAGACAGGCGTCAAATGGATGTAATTCCGTGTTTCGTCCGATGAGTGCGGTGCCGGAGGCCTAATTTTAGTCCACTTTTCCTTCCTAACATTTTCTTATATGGGAATGATGGGAAGGGGAAGTGGATTTAGCGGGGGAGGGGACGCATAGGAAGAGGAATTATTCTTTTACTGTGCGTCTCCTCCTCCGTAGATTAAAGGAAGGCAACGCATCTGCAATTGCACATGTCTATGGGCAGCGGTCGCTACGCTATTTCAGCGAATCAAAGTGGCCGCTAATCAATTTGATATAAAACATTTTATAACTATGACAGTGTGGTTATTTTCTGTCTTTGTGTTCGTAGACTAGAATCTTGTTTACAAATAATTATTGACAGCACAGACTGGAGATAACCTTAGTCCTTAACCTCGTTGTAATCTCTCTCACATATTATTAGTAATTTAGATGTTAACTAAAACATTTACAATGTTATATTTGTTCTGTATAGTCGTAACTTCTTTGTTAACAAATGTGTTGTGTTTAAGTGTTGAAGATAAAACTTGTATTTCTGCTAATAATAAATTATTAAATAATAATCTTCTAATCGGAACGTGGTACGAGATATATGAAATAGGAACCGACTTTGGAATGCCTAGATCTGAATCCTGCAGACGACAAATATTCACTAAACTGACGAAAAAAGAAATTCAATTCTACAAGTTTATTTTTAGAATTTTACATATGAAGTATGATTTAATTAATCCGGTTTATGTAAGAGATAGTTATAATAATAGTTTTGGAATACTTTCTGGAAGTAATGAAGGTAAAATGTTCTCGAATGATCCGAAAGCGCTGATATGGCGGGAAGAGAACGAAGAAGGTAGAGTTTATACTTATTTAAATGACAATTTAATGATGTGGAGTCTCTGTGAAGACAACTTTACTATAAATTACATTCTGTCGAGATCGAAGAATGCTGAAGATGAAGAAGTGATAAGAACTATTAACAATTTTAGTAAAATAAAAAATATGGGTCGACATCTGCGTTGCTTAAATACATAAAGTATTGTGAATAATTGTAGAGCTTTATAACTTAGAAGGTTCGTTAAGTTTTACTATAGGTAAAATTTTTAAATACATTATTAAAAAAATACCAGTAATATTTGTTTAACTTTATTTCAAAAGCATTTTTAGCTCCTTTAAGCCTTGTTCGCACCAGGATAGTATTTTAGTCGAGTAGCAAATAGCATTTATCCGAACAAAGGATTTACTACTGTTCGGACTCGTTGAGCCTAAATCTACGCACTAGGGTAGTAATTTTAGTAACTAAACGTGTCCGAACAGCAACATTTTAGTACAGTAGGTTAGTAAATCCTTTGTTCGTATACTTCCTACTTGCTACTAGACTAAAATACTATCTTGTTGCATACAAGGCTTTAGTGCAGTATTAATTGCAGTTTTGAGATAATTTTGGACAGTGCCTCTTATTTTGTATGTTTAATGTTAGCTTAAGCTCTTATTTATAAGATATATACATGTAATATGTCATAACTTCGTGTTCCTAAATGCGAGCTTAGCGAAGGATTTACAACGTAGAAGATAAGTGCGCGTTATGAAGGTTTGTTGAAAGCCACATATATTACAGTCGGATTTCTTCAATGTAGAGATATAAAAACATCGAGGTAACTTATGTCAAGATGTTTTTGTAAGAAGAAAACAACGGGCTTTCGTTGTTTACATTTTGTTAGGTTATTATAGGACTATTTACACATAATATTAGAGTCCTGGCTACTATAAGACGGGTCCTGAAGCTAGTATATGAGCTGGGCGATTCTCCTTTGTTGTAATATGTATATTTATTGCGTAAATAAAGGTTTTTTGAATTTGTGTTTTTTTATTTTTATTTTTGTTGGCATATATTTTATTATTAACGGCATATTTTATGCCAATCGTACTTACGTAAAGTTATTTAAACATGTTAAAATGAGATGGATTTGTATAAAAATTGACTAAAGCATTAAAGTTATATCTGAACATAAATATTAAAACGGTTTCCGTTGAATTTGTTAAAGTACCCTCAAAGTAATTAGCATAACATCTAAATCGCATCTGTTACATGTTTATAAAAACATTTGCTTAACAAAATGTGCTTTTTAAACTTTTAGTCACGGGTCACATTAAAATGTACAGTTTTTTTTATTATGGTTCAGTCCTTTTAAACAATTACTCTACATAGACTAAAGATTTTTTCATCACCTTATTAAGATAAGCTTTTCGTTTACAATAATGAAATAAAATGTCTATTTATTAATGGTCCGCCTACATACTGCGTGGGAATTAAACAAAATAACTGCTCAAAACATCTGTTTACTATTACATATTTATTCAAGGGATAGATAAGAAACTTTTTACATACTAATGGTCTTCAGTATTTTATTTATTTAACTTTTATTGTAAACTAGCTGACCCGACAGTCTTCGTACTGCCTCAAAGATAAATAACCTAAACTTTAGAAACAAAATCAAAGTGAGAAAATTTCTAGCTCATTTAGCAGTAAGGTGTCACTATCACAAAAACATTTGTATAGGAAATAGAATAAGAAAGGGGGGTTTTGAAGGTTTTCCCGCCAATTATTCGAATTTTGTTCATCTTTTAAACCTTCCCAAGACCTCCACGAACATTTCAAGACCAAGATAACATAAGTCCGTTTAGCCGTTCTCGAGGTTTAGCGGGACAACGAACAGCAATTCATTTTTTTTGTATAAAGAAGATATTTTATCAACGTTCATTTGTCAAGTAAAATGACAAATATACGGTGACATATGCCGAGGTAGAGACAGAGAGACAGTGTGCACATTAAGCTCACGACCGCAGGCATAATTAAGTTAATGGAGGCTTTAATCATACATCGTTAGTCGCTATCGATAAGTCGACCATAATGTACACTAATAACTTGTTACATTTAACGCACGTTCGTATTGTTAATGTGATTTTCATTTAACGATAATTTCATGAAAATTCCTTCACGAAACCGTAATGGGTACTTGAGTAATAGCACATTTTTGTAATTCTTACCAGAAATTAAGGATAACAGTAAAACGTAAAATGATATTAATTTTTATTTATCGTATTAATCCGCTGTAAGCTCAACAAAAATTAATAAATTAAATGCCGTCGCCAACATTTCCGGTGCACAAATACGGAGGGGTTTTACACAATAACAAATGGATACAGTTGGCAATTTGACTAATTCATAATTAATAGTGTTCGTAGCAATGGCGGAGCTCCTGGATTCCTGACAAGAAAAATGCTAAGACGTTGTATAACGTTATTATTTTATATATCTATCCAGCAAAGATAGTCATACTTTTAAGTCAAGGTATTGTGTATAATATCAGCGGTAGATATCATAATCTCTAACAAGTTTATTGTATGTAAAAATAGAGTTTGCCAAAATTGACAGTAAAAAGATTCAATCAATTATTTTTTGCGTCAAAGAATATTAGAGAATTATGACATAAAAGTAAATGGTCATGAAACGTGAGACGATCGTAAAAAGAAATCGCGGCGTGTAACGAGCGGCTGGCTTTATGGCCACCGCGCCGCGCGGCCGCAGCACGTTATCAACGGCACTAATAAACGGCCACCGGCCACCCTCATCGGCCACCGACCGGCCGCACTATCTAACTTAATAGCCAGATAAAAATAATTAATTTTCTACCACTTGTTATACGATAAAATAGTCTTGTTATGACCTAATCTCGTAAGTTGATATTATGTTTAGTAATAAGATGGGGTTACACTATTAACCTTTGCAACTACAAAGTCAAGAAAAACCTAACTTAAGTTACACTGATTTCTAAGTATTTCTGTATACTAATTATGGGTCAACAGTTGAATAAATATAGAAATATTAATAAACCTTGGAATTTAAAAAACTGTTGTAAATCGCAAAGTAAAATGTCTAGAATCGACTTGATTTGTAGCTCTTTACCCCCAGTCCATAAACAAACATTTATAATCTCTTCTAATCACTATTATAAATCAAAATGGCTTTATTTTGTAACTTTGTAATGCGTAGGAACATAATTTATCGTTAGATTGTCTCGAATCGATTTCGTTTGACCTTGAACCATGAATCCACTCGCTCTCGGAAAATAATTATTCTACATTACAATAAATCAGTGTCTGTCGGAATTCGTCGAATACTGAAGCTTCTACCATCAAGGTTGTATTTATTAACTAGCGACATGCCCCGGCTTCGCACGGATGCAATGCGGATACGAAATACACATATCGGCGAAGAATTCCAAAAAGATATGTGAGAAGCCACGCAAATTACGCGCTAGTCGTGAAGTTGCGGAAAATAGAGCCCATCTTGGGTCGAACTACTACTACCTCTATCTGTCTCTGTCTCTATAGGGACAGAGAAAGCGACTTTGTTTTATACTATGTAGTGAAATAACAATAAATACTTTGTATATATATTGTTTCAAAATGTAAATATATCTAACAATAAATATAGGTAAAATATTCAACGTGTATGTTTTATTTTGTCCACTTCCTCCAGTTTATTTAATAAATGCTGGCTGATTTGTTTATAATTCATCAAATAATGATTAATTTATCAATTCAGAATACATATACGATAAAACCACAAAACATATATTAACCGAACGAACAAAGGAGCGAATAATTAATGAGAACAATGATGCCTGCAGACGGTGAAAAGCTTTGACACAATACCATTTCAATGATGGATCGACGTAGAAAGAGAAAGGTATGGAAGTGGCTATAGCTTATACAGTTGAGGGACAAAAGATGCCTTAGACTACTACATAGCTATGTTGTTTGTGCATCACTGTACGGTGTTAAATCAATAATATCATATCTAAAGCCTTTGCCTGGGACGTATGAAAAATAAGTTCAACGAAAACGTACTTGGAGCGCCACAATACTATATGATACGTCACATTATTAGGGTCTTAGTTCTGGACCCAAACAAACCAAATCGCATACGGAGAAAGGGACCAAAGATCTACGAGTATGTCACTGTCTTCGTCACGTTACGTACATTTCGTATAAATGTGTTACAGTCGCTGTCAGTATGACATATGTCATGTCTCATCAGGTTCTTTTAGTCTATGTGGATCGAACAGCTAGTTAGAGACTTCAGTACTGCTATTGACAGAACATACGTCTGTGACCAAACAATACTATTTTGACAGTCACATTTGCTCACAAAGTTGTTAATTGATCTCTAGAGGAGTACTTCCTTTGTGTATTTGGAGTCTACAGCGATAGAAGCAATTTACGATTCAACAGTAACTGCGTTAAACGATAGATGTACTGCATTGTCTGCTCTGTGTCACTCTGTCCTCGTGTAAAACTTCTGTAAGCTGTGCCATTAATGTCTGTGTGGCGCTTGTTAATTGTTTCACGATAATTATCTATTGAATTAATGATACATACAAATTAATAGGAATTATGTCGTATCGGGGTTCATTATTGTTACCTCGAGTCCTTTGTATACGTCTATGTTAAATTGTCCTCATAATTACAAATAGAAACTGCGTAGGAGCTTTTCTATAACATTAAAGTTATTATTTGGGTTCATTATCAATACTAATATTATAAAGAGAGTAAGTAACTGTGGTGTCCGAAATAAAAGACGTGCGTAAGTCCAAGCTGTATAATCCGACTGACAATATTTTCCCGGCCCCGTAGGGTAATCATATAATACAGTTACCGTTATATCTAGGTACCTACATTACAGTAACTTTGCATTTTTGAATATTATTTTTTATTTGACAAGGGGCAAACGAGCAGCTTATCGCTTAAGTTAGCTGAGGACAGAGTGTTCCACAACGGTATTGTTTTGTTTTGTATGTATTAAATTAAATAACTCAAGAACTAGTGGGCCGATTTCAAAAATTCTTTCACCATTAGAAAGCTATCTTATCCCGAATAACATTAGGCTATATTAATTAACACCACGCAGACGAAGTCGTTTACACTAAAATAACTAGCTATTTTCGTGTTAAAATGTAAAACATTAATATTAATAATAACTTCCCTAAAGCTTTTTGAAAATTAACATTTAATCAATCAAACAAGAATTACGTAAATCAGATCAGAGCTTGCTGCGTAATTCTCGTATAAAATACATAAAACACTCATTGTCTTGATAACCTCCTTCTGTTGGAAGTTGGTTAAAAACAGATAAATTAAAGTAGAGTAAGGTTAAACACTTCTTCTCACTCACAATAAAGAGGAATAGAAGATAGTTATCATTCTATAATATAGCAGAGATAACAATATTTAAATCTTAGGTCTAATGACCCGATACTAAGTATAAATTGAACCGTTATTTGAGCCGCACCGTGGCCGCTTTTGTGCTCGACAAATGAGCGATGCCTAATTATTGAAGCTTCACTGAACACGTATGCACTTCAATTGGGAAAATTGTTCAGTCCCAGTCTCCCCAGACGGGGGAAAAGTTTCCCCCGACTGGGGCGATGAGAATAAACATCGATCATTCTGTTTGTCCTCTCGTATGTAATCAAATATCTCTGTAAACAGCTTTAGTATTCAACCAACTACAGGTTATTGAACTGAATACGCGTTCAGCGTGCACTGTGCAAAGATATACATGTGTACAGTCGAACTTGGATAGGTGAGAGTCCAAGGAACCGCGATATTTGTCTCCCTTATAGATTTTTCTTTCTAATCAGAGTTTCTCACTAATGGAGGAGCTCGTCGAGACCAGAGAATGACTCTCGCTTATAGAGATTTCTCGCTTATCTAGGTTTGTCTGTATATCTTTTTTATTCAAAGTTAAAAAAGAACAGAATTCTTTAAACCAATGCAACTTCGAGTACAATTATGCCATTAGCCATTCCAGCTTTTCCGACATTGTATTTATTTACCGTTTGGTTTTTTATTGTAGTTTAAGTAACATTTTGGTGTTTTTTTAGCATTTCTTTCGACCTCGTAGTTCACTTAATAGATAAAATAAAACGTTTTGTTTAACATAGGAGAGGCGGACTTAGTGTAGTTCCATTACTGGGTCAGTTGACCCGAATGTTGCCTAATGATGGCCGAAATGCCGCGTCACCGCCTCTTAAATACCCCTTTTAATAGCCGATTTATGTTTTCATAATTTTGCCGTGACCTAAATTAATACAAAGATAATGGGCCGAAAGTAAATGAATTGAATAAAGTTCATGGCGCTGAATAATATTTTTGTAATTAGCAAGTGCCTAATATGTAAGTAAAGTTCTGAGCTATGGTGGGCGTAGGATAAAATGTGACCTTTTTGTGTCCACTCGTTCTATTTGTGTAATTCATTATTCGATATTGAAAGCAGTCAAAATTGTTGCATAAAATTACCGCATTGATCATAAACAAGCCCATTTGAAAATTCACGTAATATTTTGATTGTATTCATAAAATATGAAATAATGTTATACTCAAGTTTAATCTGCATTAACTCCGCGGCGGGCGTTCGCGTAATGCCCAAATAATTTCACCGTCCGTTTGGAGCATTTGTTAGCAACAGATTTAGCGAGCGCTCGCTGTTAAGCCTCCGTTATAAAGGTTCCTTTAAACACACCTTTAATCCACAACCGACCTTTTTGAAACTCGAAATTAAAATATTGCAATTAATATAAAGATCTTCTTTATATGTTACATACGCAGTAATGTTTATTTGCGAAATTAAATGCATTTTATTTATGTGTTGTTTATTGGTCTGAGAACTGTTTTACCGGAAACTGGAATTCGCTTTTAAAAAAAAAAACTCTTCATTGATTTTAAATGATTTAGTATATTTTGACACGGAAATAGTTGAGATATAGAAATAGTATATATACTAAGAAATTGGGAGAGATGTAACCTCCTCGGCCCTGGGAGTGAGACTGACTTGCGCTGCGCAGCATGTGTTTTTAAAAGGAGTAAGACATTTACATGGCATGCTAAGCTATTGGTCCTCTCAGGTTTTAAGTATATAACAGAACGAATACCTTCAAGATTAAATCCTTACCCTTATTATTAAATATCAAGTACCTATTAATATTAATATGGTTATAATTGTGGAAGATGTAAAGACAGGCGTAAAAGAACATGACGTAAGAAATAAATGCTTTTCGGCACATAATAATTTCATAGATATTCTAGTTGACGTAAATGTAATTACATTTGTGTAATGAATTTATTTAGCGGTGCGAATAACGAGAGAATCATGACAAGAATTTCTTTTTTCATATTATAGTAGTATCAGAAAAACATATATTGCGATACACTGATATGACCCGGTTAGAGGTAATATACTCACGCAATAAGTCGGCAATAATGCCTTAAGGGTCTTGTGACACTTTAAGGGGCTAATTGACTATTATAATTAAATTTCACATATGCCTACAATGTTAGATTTGTTGCTACTAAAGCTGTAACAACTTGCAGTTTTCTTTTATCTTAAAATGTAACGTGTAAGCAGGTCGAGTGATCACTTAAGTGGGCTTAGAGCGTCTTTTCTTGCAGACCGCGACCTGCCTAATTACACCCTCAAGTGAAATAGATGCGGCGAACGCTTTTATCTTAACAAAGGAATAATTTAATCCTCTATAGAAATATACTATTGATCATTAATTAACCTTTTAATTAAATTCCTCGACGCTAATTAATTTCGTGTCGTATAATAGGATCGGGAAATGTCGGCTCGTTGCGGTGAGGAGGAATTGAGGTGAAGTCGAGATTAAAAAAATAGATAGGACAATTCGAAATAGATAATCTTTGCACAAAAGGTAAAGCTTAAGATGTTAGACATCACCTATTATAGGCTAGCTGTAGCTCGCGACTCGATCCGCGGGGAATTAAAAAATAAGCTTAATAAGTAGCCTATGTGTTCTTATATATTTGTGCAAAATTTCATCGAGATTCGTTCATGTGTTTTGGACATATACATTCAAAGAGACATCCATCCATTACAACCCTTTGCATTTATAATATTAGTAGCATTTCCTTTAAAAATAGCACTTTCCATCAATTTACTTGGAATAAATTAAAATGCGTGTAAAATAAATCATAGGCAGTTATTAATGGATAAAATTGTCAGTGTGTTCAACTGATACATATTGTTGAGTAATGTTGTGGAAAATTATTGCGATACGCGTACAGAGGAAACCACCGTGAACCGAGGACAAGCACAGAACATAAGCACGAATAATATATTGGAAAAAAATACATATAAATCATACTAATAAATGAAAACGTTTCGATGCTTGGACGGATGTTAGAACGACCGACGCTCTCGGATATCGATGTAATTTTGCATAAATGAATAATCTAGTCTTACTAAGTTCATTTGTACTTACTTGCGGATGGAGTCGCAGGCGGCAGCTAGTCTATACTAATATTATAAAGAGAGAAACTTTGTATTTTTGTTTGTATTGAAATAACTTAAGAACTATTGGGCCGATTTTAAAAATTCTTTCACAATTAGAAAGCTAACATTATCCCCGAGTAACATAGGCTATATTATTTAATTCCACGCGGACGAAGTCGCGCATAACAGCTAGTATTAGATAAATATCACACAATGTGAACTATTACCTCCTTTTGCCATTAACTGCAAAAAAAATATTGCAATAAATATCTATACATTTTTTCGTAATGTTTTTCGGTGCTGTAATCTACAATTCTGTCAGAGGTTATTTTGATTTTTTTTTTATTTTTATCAACTTTTCTACTGAAAGGCTTCGTTGAAAGTGGCCGGTGTTTTCGCCGTTTGCCTGTGAAAAGGGTCCACCCGAAGGCAGCGGCCCGTAAGTAATTAACACGAGTGGTCGGACAGCGCCACCTACAGGGCCCTCCTGTCAACTTTGAACGTAATTAAAAGCCCACCTTAATGAGATGAATTGATACATTACGCATTTACTATGTTAAAATCTGGCAAAAAGTCTACGAACCCAGCAAAGATTACATTTTTGTCTTTTGCAATTTAGTATGGTAAATCTAACCAAATCAAAAAGAAAATGGACGTCGTTTCGTATCAGAAGGTCAAAATGTTGGCAGAGGACGGAGATGGTTGGAAAGTGCTCCATCAACAAGGTCAAAGAACCTCAAATAATAATAACAAGGAATCTTTACAAAGCGATATCTTTTATGACGAATAACGTTTCTGAGTACGGCTAACGAATATAATGCAGTAAATTGCCTCGGCTTAACTGATAAAAATCTGGAAGAGGCATTAGTTTTATTCCCTCAAGTAGATGGCGTGTCCCACTTTACTTGTTACAAGCCTTAAGGCACTTTAAGGTTCGAGATTGCCTCAGGCGCGGTGAGACAGTCACATTATGACGTCACTAACATGACCTGGGAGGCTTCACATGACATGACAAGCTTAATCCGAATGCTTGAGATTTAAATAAAAAATAAGTAATTATAAATAAGATATGTGTATTGACGAAAAATACGCGCTAGTCGTAGAGTTGCGGAAAATGGAGCCCATCATGGCCCGAACCTTGCCTTACCTTTAACTATAAAGTTACTATAGGTCAAGGGGGCTCACCAATGACCGAACCTGCATTGCACGGTGCCGTCTTCCGAGGAGCGCCTTTAGGCGCAGCGCCCTTATTTAAGGGCGTTTGAGGGCCTCTTCCTGAGGCGGCCGGTGGGCGTTGCGGAAGTTACTTGCCTTTATATTATCTTTATATTTGTACACTGCTTTTACTATCGTTTGAATTGATAGTTGTATAAAAGTAAATACGACTCAACTAATCGTAATAATGTCGTACAGATGTTGAACACAGTGCCGAAGACCATAGCTACTTATTAAGTGTTTTTAATACCGCGTGCGTAGTCGCGGGCAAAAGCAAGTTTGTTTTTAGTCTGTTGTTTTACTAATTCCTTATGTATAGTACAAGTTAATTATTATGGTAATGTCATTGAAAAGTCAAACTAATGTAAGAGAATAGTTAATAGCAGCGACGGCCGCGTGCACTCCGAGTTCTCTCATCAAATATTAATCAAAGCTTAGCTGTCAACTCGGAGACAACTCTAATCTTAACTTAACTCGAGTAATTGAATCACTTCAAAGATAAAAAACTTTCCTTAATTAAAACTTTTATGATTAGTTACTTTTTTAATTAGAAGGATTTGTTTTTACCTTTCCTTCTTTATCTAATTAATATGATTTTTATAACCAGGGGGGCCACACAAAGTACTTTCCGATTAGCGATATCGCTGATAGAATGGATAATAATGTATGAAACTGACATTGGCATTCGATAAGTCATGTGATTGTCATGTGTCAGATATCGAACGTCATTGTCAGTTTCATACACTTTTAAAGTTCGTAGCGAATGTAATTTGGGCGGCCCCCTGAAAATAATCTGTTCAGCTGTTCTGTAGATGTGTGTCATCCGTCCTTCCAATAATTCTTTTTTTTAATGAGAAGGGGGCAAACGAGCAGCGGATCGCCTAAGTTAGTTAATCCGACGCCCACGGACACCTGCAACGCCAGAGGAACCGCAGATGTGTTGCCGGCCTTAAATTTGCATTTACAATATTTCTACGACTTAGGGTCCTTCAAGAAGCGAGCGTTACCTTCTCAAAGGCCGACAACACATCTATGGTTCCTCCGGTATTGCAGATGTCTATGGGCGTCGTTGGGCGTGTTCCCACTGCTCGTTTGCCCCCTTTACTCATAAAAAAAAATAAGGTTTACTTAGTTAAGTATTTTGGATATTTGTGTGGGTTTGTATGTTTGTAAATAATATTCAAGAAGGTTTATATTTTGCTGAATGTTTATTTGCCAAAACGTAAGACACGGAAAAAGCTACGAGTATACGTATAATGTATGTAGTGGTAGGTAAAGACAAGACGGGCGCGCGGAGTGGCGCGGAGTAACGTCGGCCGCAATTTCCGGCACAGTTTATCTCGACGTGATTCCGTGCTCCTATTTTCAAGAGGAAATTCTATATACGCTGTTATACGTAGTTATATGAATGTTAAGGCGTTACAACAATACACACAAAGGCGGAATTAAGATCTTGTGTAGACGTTGCGAAGGTAAACATCGTGATGTCTGCACATATCGTTGAATACATTCAAAGATATGTGTGAAGTCACGCAAAATACGCGCCAGTCGTGGAGTGAAGGAAGATGGAGCCCATCATGGGTCGAAATACACTAGAGTACTAGACGTTGTTTCTTCTTCTTCTTCTTTAAAGTCCTATATCCCCGAAGTGGGGCAGAGGGCGTCCACAGTGCGTCGCCAGCTCGCTCTGTCCTGGGCTCTGCGTTTGGTCTCGGGCCACGACAGCCCAATAGCCTTCATGTCGGCCGCCACTGAGCGCCGCCAAGTCTGTTTAGACGTTGTTTACTTGTACCTATTAAAAATATTAAAACATATATTGTGTTGAAAACAAAGTTTAATAAAACATTTAATTACGGCAATTGTGCATCATAAGATTCAAACAGAAATACATATCTAAAAATAAAAACAACCTAAAATACTAGTTTCATTTTAATTAATTATTCAAACTTTTGTGAGACATCTTTATAAATTAAAATTAAGCGACACAATGCGTGAGTTTTTAGCCGCTTCATTTTAGTTTGTATTTCAGTGATTTATTAACATAAGTTCTTAAATTAATTTAATACCAGCTCACAATATCTACAAGTTATCTTAAACTTGTTTAACAATGTTTTAGTACAAAGTTAGTTTAGTATAAATCGTGATTGACAGATGCGGATGAACCGAACCGATAGCAGTTTGTTTGGTAAACTGAAACATTCGGCCAAAGTTGGAACAACCTTGCCAACTAAGCGCAATCACTGCTTAGATAATAGTTTAAGTTGAGTAAGCGATGAAATAATTTATGCTGTAACTTTTAATTTTACAACATCATATTAATTAAAGAGTACGAAAACAGTCAGTTACCCAAAGTATCTTTCGATTGACGATATCGTTAATGGAATCGACAATATGTATGAAACCGACAATGACACTCGATAAGTCATGTGTATGTCACTTGTGTATCGAACGTGATTCCCCTCCCGGTGTTTAAAAGAGTGTTTTAAAATTCGTATTTTGTCTCTTAAATATGAAAAAGACGACAGTTTTTCGAGTACGACAAATAGCTTAATATGAAGTTATTTAAGTTAGTTATAAGTTGAAGGCAGGCAGAGATTGCTCGGGGCCTGTGGGAGCACGTAATTATGTTAAGTCATCATGTCTGTACACGCACGCTAAGTAAATATTAAGTAAAACATATTTAAGTATAAGTCCCACTGGAGTTATTTGCTTGTTTACACACTATTATCTGGGAATTAATAAACATACACATTTTGGAAGTTTGTTTGTTTTGAAATCAAAAACCGAAAGAAGTAATGACATGCGATAACTCATGTGTGAGATATCGAATGTCATTGTCAGTTCCATAGGTTTTTGACGTTCAGTATAGAATAGCTTCGAAGCCAATGTACTTTGGGTAAGCCCCAGCACGATAAACAAAACTCTTATAACAAAGCAACGAGTTTACGCTTCACATCTTTAGTATAATTTATAGTGAATTTTCTATAAAATCTCTTAATAGCAAAAAAAGTCTTTCAATAGTTTATTCTATAAAAAGTTTTATGCTTTTAATTTTAAAGATACTTACGCAATTTTGGTACCTACGAGTATCTCGACAACCAAAATAAGTAGGCAAATTAATTTTCATCTTTACTTAAAACCGTTCTCGAAGCAATTATTGTAGTCCAAAGTAAATCAATGTCAGTTGTAAATCGATCGCTTTTACTCCAACTTGAGCTCTAACTTCGGTGGTCATAATTAATTCAATCAATCTGTTTACAACGGCTTTGAAATCGTGATTTGTCGTCGGATCTTAATTAAAATATTATAACGGA
>QDHC01004158.1:55192-72292 GCA_013186455.1 Papilio dardanus tibullus | reverse complement strand
AAATGCAAAGAGAACTGACGTCCCTTCGCAAGGCCAGTGGGTCGAGCCGATCGGTAAGACTAATATAAAAAGAGAAGATATGTAATCTTGTGTGTATTGAAATACTCATAAAGGGCTGATCCGATTAGAAAGCCACATTATCATTGAGTAACATAGACTATTTTTTTAATTTTGCGCGGACGAAGTCGACAGCAAAATCTAGGATATGATACAAGTCAGGAGCTTATTTTCAAAAGTGGTCAACTCCCCGTCGATTTATAAAAACAGTACTTGTGTATGTATGTATACCACTTTGAAATAACCCCGTGAAGTGTTTTGTTAAAACGGAATCCAAAAGGCGAGTTTTTCAAGTCAGATAATAGAATAAAGACTACTTATTTATTGTACAACAAAGTTACAGTAAACTTGATTAATTAGGAATCTTCCTTGTAAAGTGCGCTTAGTTCTAAGATTAACGGCTTGTTCAATGTAATATGTTACACTTTGACATATTCAATAATCTCCCTACAGATCAGGAAGCTATGTGTAATAACATAATAATTAATATTTTATTATTAAATAAATATTTTGTTTAATATGAGCCTTTAATACTAGTACTTAGGTGTATTTTCTGAGATACAGTCAAACCTGTATAATCGACTAGTCCCGACGAGCTACCTCCGTAAACTCGGATTAGAGAGAAGCCTCAATAAGCGAGATAAATATTGCAATCCCTTGACCTCTCTCTTAACCAGGTTCGACTGTATACTACGAGTATAGCATTAAAATGTAATTATTAGAATGCTTTGTAAGTTATAATGTTTTTGAATAAAATGGCCTTTTGATTACGGATAAGACTCAAACTTGACGTGTTATTGCCCGACAATACTTGTAAAAGGCTTATTACATTTGTCTGTGTCTTTGTTTACATTGTGAAATGTTTTTTTTACTTCCTTAAGCCTCTATAATTATCTTAGATTGCATAATAATAAAATTAAAGGTGTTTACACACTACAGTCATTTTCTATATTACTTTGTAGTCCGGACCATGATGGGCTCCATTTTCCGCAACTCAACGACTGCGTATATTTTGCGTGACTTCACACATGTCTTTAAATTTCTTCGCCGATATGTGCAGGTTGCTATGGTACTTTAAAACTTAATTTTTAACTTTGAATTTTAAGCATTGCCAAAGGTTTAAATAATAATGCATTTAGATTCTTTTTTTTATGCATGAACACTTCAATGTATTTAAATACGGATGTACTTGTACACGAATTGTATACAATTTAAAACAAAAAAAGAAATATTGGCCGAATTAAAAAATAAGGTCAAGGTGAATCATGAACGATAGACGAGTATATACTTATCATAAAATCTATAATTGACAGTGACTAGTCAATATTGATAATGACATTATCTATTATTGACAGTAAATAAAAAAATAATTAATTATTTTTAAATTTCGGACTTACAGTATTGTATTTCATACTTTGCTAAAGATGGTAAAATAAAGAAAATCTTGTTTTATTCGTTAATCTTTTTTTATTATGGAATATCCGTCCTCCCAGGACATGTCAATCGCATAAGGACTTTGGTGAGTAGTGTTCAAAAACCGAGCTGGCATAATCGTACCGCCTCTGAAATCGGATCAGCTAAAATTGAACCTATGACAGTCTAACACTAGCTGGGTTGAGTTTCAGCTAAATTCTTATTCATATCGCGAACGAACATTCATACCGAACACTGCAGTGAGTGCGCATCATTACAACATTCGACTATTTAAAGTGCAACAAATGAAGCAATTCATTGCATTAAAAGTTACGTAGTTAATCGCTGTTATTCTAACGTGCAGATTGTTTATGATTAGTTTATCTTTACTTCCTATTTTGTAATTATTCTTTTCAAATACATGCACGCGTAAGCCTTTCATAAATCGGTATTAAAAAGTAGCACAAAGTTTTATAAATAAAAAAATAAATAAATCGGTTACAGTCAGAGATCAAGTCATAATCCTTTTTATTTCATCCGCCTTCATGGCTTAAAATTTATTTTATTTGCATAGAAGATGACTCTTATTTTTAAATATAACGTGTGTTTTAAGCCGGCTACGCACGCTCAGTGTTAACTGTACAGTTCGACGTAGCAGTTAAAACTAAACGTTTGTAGCTGTGTTTACGCGTATCTATTGTAATTATACCTAATTTGAATATTACATTCAAACGCCTACAATGTTTTAAACGATGCTATTTGTACTCGTCGGCCGCAGGAGGGCGCTGTGACTTCCTCATTGCAGACGCGTATCTGCGACAGATCACATTACATAAAAACTATCACGAAGTGAAGCAACCCGGACCACTGACCTTTGCACTCAAAGGTCATATTAAAAAAAAAAACATCTATTGATTTGTTTCACGTGATTGAAAAAATGTGGTTAGTACACTGACCTCTATAAATAGATTAGCAATAAAGCCTTGTTCGCACCAGGATAGTATTTTAGTCGAGTAGCAAATAATTTAGGAACTAATAGTGTCCGAACGGCTACATTTTAGTAGAGTAAATTAGTAAATTCTTTGTTCAGATAAATGATACTCGACAAAAAATACTATACTAATGCGAACAAAGCTTTAGACGGAGTATTTTGTGGAAAAATATACAAATTAACAGTCATGTAACATCAACAGACGCGTTAAATCGGAACCAAACAAGAGTAATCGCCTATCCATTTACAGATCAGTGTTTACATTTAGAGATCAGTGTTTGGAAAACTATTATAGTTATTGAAATTGACAATAATATTTATAAGAAACAATTTTTATCACAACTCTTCAAAGCAACAATATTTTAATTAGGATCCATTAAGTGTTTGCATTAATTAAAACTTATTCAACTAATGTCTAACTCAGACAACAAAAAAGTTGTACGACCTAAGCTTGTTCCATGATTTCCTGCAATAAAAAGTCGCGGAAAGTTTGCTGTTTGCCAAATTATTAAATTATAACTAGTACTTTTTGAAATATACAAGTTATACTTAAATGAGTTCGTATATTTATTTATACATTTGCCCTCCTAAATTCACCCGATGTTACTTACAGATATGAGAGCGAGACGTTTGGCGACTGAACTTTGTCAACGCGCCTTGACCCGCTTATAGGAATGTTTGATAGTAATATCCTACGAATCCTCCTTTAGGCTTTAATTTAAATATTTATAGATTAACGATACTTAAAACGATTTATTGGATTGCATTCGACAAAGTTAGATATTATTTTATTTGTCTACAAACTTTTTAACTACGTTACAGTAATGTTTTATGTCGAAGTATACTAATCCATCCCCACCAACGGTTCCCGCCTTGTCGTGGCGGTGGGGCTCTAGTAACCGTGAGGGGCACACGGTGAAGCTAAGAGGAACCAGGGAGGGAGGGCCGGTTGGCCGGGTGGCGGCCGGCTCTCGCGGGGCAGGCCTTCACCCTGTGGAGGCCTGGTAGAGGAGGGGACACACACCCGGTGTGTGGACCCTGGTCGGTGGTGGTTTCGTGCCCGCCGACGGAGAGGGAGAGCCGCGGAGGAAGAGGGGTGTTGGTATTACGGTGCGCCACTCTCCCTGTCCTCCGCGGCTCTGCGGGGTCGCACCGTTGATGCGATGAGGTGGGCAGTCTGTGTGCCAATGAGTGGGGTTTTTGCCCCACTCACCTGCACTCCCAGACGGCCGAGGGTTGGACGCTCAGGGAGCACGCATCAGTTACACTCTGTTTTCAGAGTGTACATGATGCGTGTGATCCTACGTCCCTCGCGTAATCCCGGGATAAATCCCGGGACCGCGGGCCCTCGTCTTGATTAAGACGGGGTCACGAGGTGTGGTCTCTATAAACCACGGCGGCACCAGCGGGTGAGGGCGGGGGACCGAACCTGCATTGCACGGTGCCGTCTTCCGAGGAGCGCCTTTAGGCGCAGCGCCCTTATTTAAGGGCGTTCGAGGGCCTCGTCCTGAGGCGGCCGGTGGGCGTCGCGGAAGTTACCTGGTGCCCGCTTCGCCCACGATAATGGCCAAGAGGGAACAAGGTGGTTTAGTGCGGTATGCCCTCACTAGGAGGGTGAGTCCCACATACCGATATGTGCTCCCCCCGTGGGCACTAGGATCTAAAATAGATTCCACCTTGAAAAAAAAAAAAAAAATACTAATCCATAAATATGTCGATGTGCTCAGAGAATCAGTTTGACTTGCCAGTCGAAGTTATTAGGTCAATTATGACAAATAATTAGAAGCTCTAACAAGTCCGCGACTGCGACGTAACAGAAGTCCCACTCGTCCCTGAGGAAGAGCCCCCGAGGGTTCGAAGGTAGTCGAATCAACCCGTGAGATTTTAGCCGTTTAGTTTTAATTAATAAGCTCTAATGAGTCTAGAACTCATAATAGTAAGATTTTGAACCCTCTAAATGGTTGTTACATATAGCTATCTAGACTTGGGCGTATTCTAACCTAACATTATAGCAATAAACTCTTAAACAACTATAATTTGTAACGTCGCAGAGTTGTGCATAATAGTTAGGTTTAAAACCGGGTTGCAAACGGAAGAATTAAACTACAATCACCGTTTAGTAATACAATGACCTACATAAATCATGTAGTCCTAGTAGCTCAGATGTTGCTAGAAGCAAAAGGTTTTAAACCATTTTAGCTTCGATTTTATAGATATTACTGCTATCGCTACTCTAATATGTAAGAGCGCCTTACATGTTAAATCTACGCTCAAACTCCTTTAAAAAAAAACTTAAATTTTAAGCAACACTTACGTAACGGGGTGTTTGAATGGCGTTGGAACATTAGGCTAGCATTGGAACTATAATAACCATAACTGCCAGCGCATATTTTATAGAAGTTAATACATTTTCTCCGTCAGCATGGCACTAAAACCAACCTTCTTAATTTAATTACAACCTTACAAGGTAAGGTTTAAGTATAATTCGATGTATTTGTAAAAACCATGAAATTGTAAATGACCATCGTCAAAGCAAACAATGTGAACAAATATTATATTTCCTTAAAATGTAACTTCCGTTAACATTGAAGATATATTTTTTGTCCTTTAATTAAATTATTTATTAAAATATATTAAAGCAGAATATTTATAATTATTTTGAAATCATAGAACTTAACAGCTTTTTCTTTTGGAACATGGAATCTTGTTTTTGATGGGTTGGTACTTGCTGATCCTTAGTGCTTGTCTGATCCTTTCTTACATAGTGCCAACATAACAAATATTGCTTAAGTACGCCCTAAATTGGCTTTACCAACTTAACAAAATAAATAAGTACATTGCTAACTTAACGAAAAATATATTATTAATGCCAATAAAATCACTATAATTTCAGTGTTAAAAAAAGTAAAAGTAACGCCGCATCGGCACACCTCCGCTGATAATCTTCGGTTACGTAAAATAAAAGTTCAAGGTTCAGTTTGTGGTTTACTTACTCTGTGGCTCACCGACAGTACCATTGACTTAAAAATGTAAGATTTTCAAGGTTTAAACCCTAGCCATTTACTCTTTTTGAAAAAAAAATGCTACGGCTATTGGCTGCAGTTTAGCGTTCATGTGTTTATCTTTTGTTACTTTTAAGAACTAACTAGATTCTCTTTATAAATAGTAAATCTAATAATAAGTAAAGTAATATAACAAACATTTTTAAAGAAAAAATGTTGGGGGTTATCCAAAGTGCATGCGCTACAAAGCGATTCGATAACGAACATCAAAAATGTGTGAATGACGTTCGATATCTCACACGTGACAATGACTTATCGAATGTCATTATCAGTTTCATACATTTTTGTCGATTCCATTAGCGATATCGCCAATCGAAAGATACTTTGGTAGCCCCTCAGCTCCAGTTTCTGGGGCGTACGGTACTATTTTTCTCAAAGGCGTTAATACTTATTTCGACGCTCGTGTAAGACACCCATTGATGATAATCTCATCACAGTAGGGTTCCATAATATGAAATGTCAATTGTAACGAGATTATAGTATTCGAAACAGATACAATATTTTGCTCAAGTATTCTATAACTGCGCCCTTCGATTGCTATTTGAACTTTACAATGAAAGCTATATCCTCTACCCGCCACCTGCCGGCAACTGTTTACACTAATTATTTTACTGTAGAATATTAATAAACAATTATTAATTTGATAATAATGCTGTTTTTCTAGTATGCGTTTTTTTGTATTATTATGATATTGTTTGTTTTCAAACGACCTTCAAGTCATTTTTCTTTTGTGCGAATTTTGCACGTATATGTTAAAGAGGACGTTTTTTTGTACAAAAAATGTATTACTTAGTTTTTTGTATTACTGCGAGACACGTATTTTTTTTGCTTTATATTACTGTCTCAAAAATGGATAGGCGGCGTGTCAAGAAGCGCGTGCACCGACATATATTAAAGAGAATATGTCATACTTTTGTAATTTATACGTCTCAAATATTAGCACATAGACAAACAGAACACCATCATCATCAACACCAACACCAAAACAACACCATCTGCATATATAACTACATATTTCGCAATACACGCTAAGCAAACTAACTTAAGATTCGATGGTGGTTCTGAATAACTTATATTTATGTCTAATAAAATGTAATTACATCGTTAGTAACAGATTAAAAATAACCCACGCACTTCTTTTTGTAGTTGGACAAGGTTAATCCATTCAAAACAGCTCAGAATACTTTGTGAGATTTAAACTAAAGGTTGCGTTTACAATTAATAAGTATTTAGAAAGCTTAATATGTCTTGATTAAGATCACACAAGCTTCTATGCGTGGGAATTATTTACATTTGCCTACCGATCGAATTCTAACATTTGTGACTAACTTAACCATGGTGGATGTCAAAAATATCTAGAGGGATGATGGTGTGTTTTACGTAATTAGTTTCAATGCGCAGTAAAAACCCACTGTTTAAATATTCATATCTTTATTGATTATTTATTATAAGCCACGAAATTATGACAATTTAATGTTATTCTTATTCACTCACACATTGCACAGATAAACAAAACAATAATAAATCTTTTAAATAATATCAAAATTAAAATAATTTGATAGATAATATCTAAACAAGACGTGGTCAATTAGCATCAAGTTTAAAACAGTTACATCTCTAAGTAAACAATGATTATCTTATTGCAGCATGTTTTATAAAATTGTTCGTAATAACGATAATTTAGCGTCGCCTTGTTAGCTACCATTTTGATATTATCTGTGCCCGGAAGCAACGCCATCTCGTGGCCTTAAGAGTACTCGCGTTCCGACCTACAAAGTACCCAATAATGGTGATATTTGAAATAAAATTATTTTTACTGTTCTGAAATAAAAATAAAAATGTTGTTTGCTCAAACACGAATTGAACTTTAGTAGAAAACTAGAATCAAACGAAAGGTTTGCCTGAAACATGTATGTTGTCACTGTGCTGTTAAAATATACTGGAAATTGTTAAATTGTTATTTTATAAACGTGTTTTAATATTTTTTTCGTTACTCAATATTAACCATATTCTTGTACTTTAAGATAAATTATGTCATTCGTCAATCGGCGACCTCTTAATAGCCGTAAATAACGTGTTTTCACGTTGACCCTTTATTACTTCGCCAGATGTTTCGAATAACGACAATATCTCACAATAATTCATTAAAAGTCACACTCGGAGCCATCTGTAGGACATTTTTAACTTGACCTCTAAAAATCCAAGAGTAAAAGAAATGTATGATTGAAAATATGAAACCGTGGATTACTGTTAAACCTGGGGGGCTACCCGGAGTATCTTTATTGGCGATATAGCTGATGGAGTCGACGAAAATATATGAAACTGACAATGACATTCGATAAGTCATGTGCTTGTCACGTCTGAGATATCGAACGTCATTGTCAGTTTCATGCATCTTTGATGTTCGCTTTGTACAAAAACATCGCAAATACCAGCAATATTTAGTCATAAGCAATATTATATTGTTTTAAAAACTTTAACCAAGATCCAGTACATGATAGAGAATAAAACGAGTCATCTACAAAATATTTAAAAGACTAACAAAGAGATTTCACACTTCTAACATAATTGACGCAAATTGTCGGAAATGATACAAGTAAAATACATAAATGCGTACCATTAAATATTTTGTCACACGAGAAACTGAACGAATTTTTGTATCCAAAGGAAGCTAGTTTTGCCTATATTATAAATAAGTTAGCACTACTTTCGCTAAAATGGATAACAATTACCATTGTTAGTAAAGTCATACTTTTTACATACAAAGTACATACTTAAATAAATAAGTAAATATATATAATTATGTGTCAGTGTGTAGTGAACTGAGGCAAACAAAACAAAGCATAAATGCGTGACACTTAACCTCCTTTCGCGGAGTCAAAGTCACATGATTGGCGCGTCTGTGTGTGTGAGGTGCGCGTGCGCCGGTGTAGCGCTCAACAATTTATGAAATATTCGAGCTTTTGTCAGGCCAACTAATAATATTTATAGACGATTGTTATTATGTTCAGTGATGTGTTTATTTTATTGTAATGAATTAGTTAATTGTATGCATTTTTACACTTAAATAAAGATCTACGTAAAGAATATGTATCGTAAACTTGTTTTAAGTTTATTAAAAAGGAAATTAAAAGCAAACATAAAGTGACTTTTAAAGGTATTGCTATTAAAATATGTATCTTTAATCATCTGTTTAAACCTTGACCCTTTCCGCTGGCCCTTTAGGTACATCAAAAGACAAATCGTCGGTTGTAAACAAGAAAGTGTTATTACTCACTCTGACATATCAGACATCGTCATATTTCGAGGAACATAATTGCAAGGAACATCTGTCGTATAGATGTACACATTTTCCTTAACTTAATAGTATAAAATTATTGATATCTCAATATTGTAGTCAAGGAGAAATATCTGAATTACAGTGAACTTTTATAACACGTTGGGCCGGCGCCGGTCCCTGGGGACCGGCAGCGAACTTTCCGTGTGACTAGCGCCTGTCCCTGTGGACTGGCAATAGAATTTTCGTTTTGCTGGCGCGCGACAAAGAAGAATTCCTTATCTCATTCGTACTAAAGCAGTCTCTTGTAAGTAAACTTCTGTATGCGAAAGCATACAACATTGTATCGCTCGCCGGCTGCCGGCTGAACGGAAAGGACAGCAAATTTGGCGCCGGACTCAACGTGTTAAAATGTTATAATATTTTAAAATATAATATCACGCGTAATCTGGGTTTAGAACTTTAACATATTGTAGATACTTAATAAATATATATTAAAATACAATAATATAATATCATTATAATTTACATCTTGTCAGATGACAGAATAGATGATTAATCACTTGATTACTATCATTTGAAGTGCTACAAAACAATACATTTTAACATCATATATCTTACATTGCATATTTAAAAGTCGGTAAATTAAAGCCTTAAGACAGAGTTAAGGCTAAGTGTAGACGGTCTACTTATGTCAGTTGTTACGGTTAAAAATTGTGTTGCGAATGTTAGGATCGTCGGTGGCTCAGGGGTTTAGCTCTTGACTTGTAAACTGCAGGATCCGAGTTCGAATCCCGCCATGTATCAATGTGTTTTTAAATTTTTATATCTACATATTTACCCGACGCTCTTACGATAAAGGAAAACATTGTGATGCAACCTGTACATATCGGCGAAGAAATTCAAAGATATGTGTAAAGTCACGCGAAATACTCGCTAGTCGTTGAATTGCGGGAAATGGAGCCCGTCATGGGTCGTGAGTGTTGATTTAAATAGGGTATTACATCTATGTACAGAACATGTAACACGATAGCATGATCGGAAATAATGAGGCGTTATGCCTTCAATACGTGCATCATCTGGTAACGATAATACAATAATTGTAGAGTATACAATAATTGGTCCGGATGTTTGTCTTGCATAGTAACAGTCAAATAGCTTGCGTTGCTCACGTTTAAGGAAGCGGAACAATATTAATTTTAGTTCATAACCAACACGGAATTAAAGTTAAATTATTCATTCTTTTACTATTTTTTAAATTGTCCCGCTCACCCGGTGAAATACCACGACCATACAGAAGACAGGCGTCAAATGGAAGCTATCCGTGTACAGTTTGATGAGTATGGTTCCGGAGGCCTAATTTTAGTCTTTCTCTTATCATTTCCTTGTAAGGAAATGATAGGAAAGTGTATTGGCGGGGGAGGGGAACCATAGGAAGAGGTATTATCCTCTTGCTGTGCGTCTCCTCCTCCGTAAATTAAGGGTAGGAAACGCGTCTGCAATTGCAGATGTCTATGGGCAGGGGTCGCTTCGGATTTTTCACGGAACCTGGTGGCCATTTGGCACTTTGTATTATAAAAAAAATAAGTTGTTCCATGTTATAAGAATATCTTTACAAGTTATACTGACCTGGCATCCAGTGTCCATGTCGGCGTAATATCCAGAAGCTCGGCCCCGACATGTGAATCTTGTCGGCGGTGGCTTCACTACGCGTCTCTCTTCCTGCACAAAAACACTTAAATAAGTAAAGAGACTTTTTAATATTATGGTAGAGTTACAAATTATTTTATTAAATTGTTTATTGTTTGAGATTACAATTATTTAATACAGTAAATGTATTGGTTTGTGAATACTATAAAATCAGTTTATCTAAGAGCTTTATCTATGTTCAAACGCCACTCAAATACTTCGTTACGTAAGCGTCGCTTACAATCTAATAGCGTCAACGTTAAACAAGATCGCCGTTTTGGAGTTAAGCGTGGACTTTACTCTTAATAACAAAGAGTTTTAATTTTGATACTTATCTTTTAAACCGAATGGTCTCATTACTTTCGTAAATCAGGCTACTAAGAGTTAACATGTAAGATGCTCTTACATAGTGTGTGACGTTTGAATATTGTGTCGTTAGTACTATAAATTGAAGGCACGTTTCGTAATATTTGTTTAAAGTCATCAATGGATTGCGAAAATGAATGTATTTTGTCGTAAGGTTACGCTTTACTGCCAACTGCCTATTGTTCCTCAACGCACCTACGTACCGACTAAAATTAAAAAAAAACAAAAGCTATTTATTATAACAATGTCGTCACACGGACGATGTGAGAATAAAGATTTATATTTCATCTATTGCCATTTTTTACATTGATTTCAATATTATTTTTTTTATTATTTTGATGTTATTCACGCAAAATACGCACTAGTCGTGGAGTTGCGGAAAATGGACCCCTTAATGGGTCCAAACCCCTTAACCTTTATTTTGAACTTATTTTTTTTCTATGATACAAAGTGGCAAACGAGCCAGTGGCCACCTGGAGTCGCTGAAAAAGCGAAGCGGCACCTGGCCATAGACATCTTATTCCAAGGAGGAGGAGACGCACAGCAAGAGGATAATACCTCTTCCTATGCGTCCCCTCCCGCGCCCATCCACTTCCCCTTCCCATCATTTCCTTATAAAGAAATGATAGATGTTATGTTACCCTACAAATATGTAGAATATGATAAATATATCACATAATGTACAATAATTGGCTATAAGTACTCAAACAAGGGACCTCCTTATTTAATGCGGCTAAGGAATCTTTGTTGGCTTTTAAATAGCATAAAAAAAGTTTAAAAAGTATTTGATTGTCTATGCATAAGTCTCGCGATTCCTGCGATTGTGTGAGCATACTTTATTGTGTTCATATCAAGTTTAATTGTTCATAAATCTAGATATTAGTACGTCGTATGTTAATTAATGTTTGAGAATGGTTCCAAGAGGTGGCTTTTTGTTGTGGGAAATGTTGTTTGGTATGCTAAGTGGAGAAGCAATATACTGGCATGTAACAAATTGTTACGTTAAAAGAAAACCCTCTACCGAAATAGCCAACATCAAAAATATATTGAACTGACAATGACTTTCGATATCTCATACGTAACAAGCACATGACTTATCGAATATCAATGTCAGTTTCATACATTTGTGTCGATTCCATCAGCGATATCGCCAATCGAAAAGTACTCTGGGTAGCCCCCCTGATCTCTCAAAGTCTTAAAACAATAATCTTAACAATTCGCCAGAAGCCAGTATATGTGCTTGTTATCCTAATGCCTCTTAATAACAGACGTTACTCCTCCGACCTCCGACCTCTTGCCTCAGTGAGGCAGATTTCCGCGGTTACGTACTACGTGGCGCCCTCTACAATTAGAGCGGACACTTCGACCCCGGCACCACAGCGCGACGGCTGACGGAAACAGTTCGGGCAGTGTTGCAACCTATTGTTAGATAATACTGAAGTAGGACAATGTAAGAGAAACAGGGCTACCTAACTACAGAGCGATTCGATAGCGAACATTAAAAATCTATGAAACAATTACCTTCGATATCACACGTGACCAGCACATGACTAATCCAAAGTCATCGTCAGTTTAATACATTTTTGTCGATTCCATCAGCGATATCGCTAATCCAAAGATACTGTGGGTAGCCACCCAGTTTGCCTGCAAATAGACCCAGCCCATAAATGCTGCTAATGTGGAAAATAAAATTAAGTGACAACGTACGTAATGACGAGGAAAATATTATTTTTTAATTTTATATGAGACGGGGCAAACAAACGGCTAGATCACCGAGATGATCTTCGACGCCCATGGACATTTGCAACACTCGAAGAACAACAAAGGCGTTACCGGTCTTTGAGGAATCGATAAGCTCGCTTCTTGAAGGACCCTAAGTTGTGGCGGTTTGGAAATACTGCCCAGGACAGACCATTCCACAACGCGGATGTGCGGGGTAGAAAGTTTCGATAAAACCGCACGCTTGTGGATTGTCAGCCATCCAGGTGGTCTGGTTCCTTCGATGACGATAACGATTGAAGAATCTTTTCATAAGTTCTTTGCGAGTAATTCTAAATTGATATAAAATGTCCTTTTCGATGTTTATATTTGAGATAATAATATAAATAATTTGTTACTTTTTTTAACCTTCAACAACAAAGACATTTTAACAATAAATATCCTTAAAATATTCTTTTTATGATAAAATACATTTATCAAATAATTAACTTTTAACCTAACAAGAGGACATTATTATCTTAAACGTAAACCTTGGAAAAGTTGGTATTACAAGGTCCAAATCTATACTAATATTATAAAGAGAGAAACTTTGTATTTTTGTATGTATTGAAATAACTCAAAAACTACTGGGCCGATTTCAAAAAATCTTGTAACATTAGAAAGCTACAGTATCCTTGAGTAACATAGGCTATTTTATTTCCACGCGGACGAAGTCGCGCACAAAGGCTAGTGTATTAAACATTATTTAATTAATTTTATTTATGCTTATAAAGATAGAAAACTAGCTCATGTAGGATAAGAGGATGTGGGCTATGTCTATAACCATTATACAGAAATAACGTGGTGTGGGAACGAACTCCGTAGCTCCCCGAGGTCGGTCACTTTTGTTTTGGCTGCCCTTCTAATGTATGCTTAACTTACAATTATAATAATTATTTTTAACTATATTCAACAAACACTATTATATTTTTTAAATATGTAATTATTTAATTAAGGAAATAATTTACGATTATGTCAAAATTAAAATTATGAAAATGACAAGCCATTATAAAAATCGCTTACTTTTTTTAGGTACCAATCATTTTTTTATACAAAGTGGCAAACGAGCAAGCGGCCTTCTGGACTCGCTAAAATAGCGAAGCGACCCCTGGCTATAGACATCGGCAATTGCAGATGCCTTGCCTAATTAATCTACGGAGGAGGAGACGCACAGCATAAGGAAAATACCTCTTCCTATGCGTCCCCTCCACCACCAACTTACTTCCACTTCACTTTCAATGCAACTAACGTGTCTTGATAAACCAACGTCTCAAAAAATATTCATAATGACCTCATTATTGAAAATACTAAAATAGCAAGTAAGTTTGTCAGTAAATCCGCCTACAAACTCTATTTTACCGCCGACGCCACCTGGCACTCCTCACTACACGACTCGCGTTGTCACGAATATGATAATTTTAAAAGTATCAAGAAGTGGTAATCTTACTACATTTTAGTTTACTAAAATCGATTAACTGACGTCACTCAGGTCTTGTTCGCACAAGCGTGCTTACCCAAAGTACTTTTCGATCTGCCTTATCGCTGAAGGAAGCGACAAAAATGTATGAAACTGACAGTGACATTCGATAAAATCACGTGATTGTCACGTGTGAGATATCGTTCGGACGCGTTTAATTACTAAATTACTTGCTATTCGACTAAAATACTATCCTGTTGCGAATAAGGCTTTAGCAAGTCTAAAAAGTCAACTCTTGTTTCCTTACTCCGAGTGATTTGTTTAGACAATATTAAGAGAGAATACTAAAGGACGATATTTATCGTTGGTGGACGACAATAGGCTGGTGTGATGATGATCATGACTAAAGAACTGTTTAAGTAACCATCATGTAACTCTGAGTACGGATCCAACTATTATTTAAGAAAAATGTCCAGCCAAATAATGACAAAAAGAATTGACACAACAATCGTTCGGACATCACATGACCTGAAAGGTCACGAGGTGAGATTTATTTTAACATAGTTGTACACATACAGGTATGCTAAAGCTAAAATATTTTATAATCAGTTTTTTAAATAACAATAAAACCTATATCTATAATTTATCAACCTATATTTATCAAATAATTAACTTTTAACCTAACAAGAGGACATTATTATCTTAAACGTAAACCTTGGAAAAGTTGGTATTACAAGGTCCAAATCTATACTAATATTATAAATAGAGAAACGTTGTATTTTTGTATGTATTGAAATAACTCTAAAAATGCTGGACTGATTTCAGAAATTCTTACACTGTTAGAAAGCTTGACTATCTCCAAGTAACATAGGCTATATTTATTGATCCCGCGCGGACGAAGTCGCAAACAACAGCTAATTAATTATATAGCGACGAACAGTAAAGGTAATAAATTGATGTTTGTCTATTAAATATATAAATGATTTGCTAAATTGAATAACATATTTATATACTAAACAACAGTAGTCTGGATTAAGGACATTGGTTCCAGAAAAAAAATACTTCCAAAAATTGTTGAAATTAATCATAACTACATTGCCTTGCACATAATAATATTTTAATAAGAATTAACAAACTGTTTTAAATGTATCCGTTCGTATTTCTGCTGCAAATGCTCGCTTCGCAATCGCCTCGCTTTGTGTATGTATGAACTTAATTAAAAAACAAACCGGTTGAACTGGGCTTTGTACACACCTACAAAAATCTTCACTTTAATATATTTATTACTTGAAATCTCGCAAATGATTATTACTTGATTATTACGTTTAAAAAGTAATTTATTTAATTAATTACTTATTAGCGTTATCACATTATTACATATATTTATTTACATATTTAATACTCGGTGTTTTGCGCGACTTCTTCCGCGTGGAGTTAAATAATATAGCCTATGTTATTTGGGGATAATGTAGCTTTCTAACGATGAAAGAATTTTTAAAATCGGCCAAGTATTTCTTAATTTATTTCAATATAAAAAATACCAAGTTTCTCGCTTTATAATATTAGTATAGATATAATAGAATTCAAAACATATTATATAAAAAATAGTGCACCACCAGCTGCGGAATCCGATGACTCAAGCAACCAGTGGTCAGGGCTGCAGAGAAAGGAACCTTCTCACTGCGCGCGGTTTTCAAAACGACTGCCTTTTGTATCGGGCCCTTAATCCAACTGTTGAGCGAGAGCTTCTTAAGATGTTGGTCGAGGCTCTTCGCTATTAATAATTCATAATCTAATGTAAACTAATTATGAATGTTTATTTATCCAGTAGCTATTTTATACGTCAACATGATTTGTTTGTTTTTCTCTGATAATTCATATTATGGCTGTTGATGGAATTTAATTGAATTATTAATTATTTTGTATTAGCTTTCGTGACTTAGTTATTCCATACTTAAGATGGGATTTATTTGCAGATGTTGGTTACGCATTGAGCCTAATAAATTAGATTTGTCCATAACAGACTTTCTATGACCTATAATATGATAAGTTTTCGTCAGAAATTTTATTATTTTTTTGGCTACACGGACTCCTAAAATAAAAAAAATAATACCATAAGCTTAAAAGTTCATTATTTTTATTGCTCTATTAAAACTGATTTGTTAATTAAAGAAATATAGCTTTAAGACACCGCCAGAGGTCAAGGTCAGACCTCACGTGAAGGTCGCAGGCCACGTGCCCCGTATTTATTTAGCAATGATTGTTTTGGATCTCCTACACGGTAAGGACCGGAGACGCAGAGCCGGTTGACATCCCTCCCTCTTCGTCCAACTGCAATTTTCTACTCTGAAGGTCAGAAACAAGTTTTTTAATAGAATACGAGTTTGTGGTTTTATTAAAAGAATTCCTACAAAAATCATAAAAATAATACATTAAATCCATTTCTAGAATCGTCTATAAACAAACATGGTTAAGACCCTTTTAAAATCAATTTAAATATCTTTGTTTTTTTATATTTATTTAGGTATGCTTGTTACCTTATTATAATAAGTTTACAAAGTGAGAATAAATTTGGCAAACATTAAAGAAAACACGCTTTATCTAGAAAAATCCAAGTACCACGTATAAAAATATAATTTCTGTAAACCACGAAAGCGATAAAAGATTGCATTTCTGTTTTAAAATGTATTATTTATTACACGTTACTAGCATTGTGTTAGTAACTATTCTCTTTCTTCGAAGGTTCATTCGTCATACTATTAAGGGCAATGCACTGACTACATTGTCAAACCAATTGCGAACTCTTGAACATTGATTTTACGCAAAATTGAAACCGATCGGACGATCTAGTAATTATTATAACGATTTATCATTTTATTAGGTTGTTCGGAAAGTCATTTCGTTTTTTCCCGATAGAGGATTTAATTGAATTTTTTGCACCCAAATTCTCACTTAAGCCGTTTAATTATTATAAGATTTGAAAGGTCATATAACAAGGCTAGTTTGTGAAAAGTTTCAATAATTCTACCAAAGATATATTATACTGTAGATGGAACACTCGATACCTAAA
>QDHC01004158.1:42217-55138 GCA_013186455.1 Papilio dardanus tibullus | reverse complement strand
TTGTCAATAATTTCCATCAAAAAAACGAAATGACTTTCCGAACAACCTAATAATAAACTTTAAAGCTCTTTATATGTAGTAACAGTAGTTGTAGTTCGACTCATGATGAGTTCCATTTTCCGCAACTCCACGACTAGTTTATATTTGGCGTGACTTCACACATATCTTTGAATTACTTCTTCGATATGTGCAGGCATCACGATGTTTTCATATATTTCGAATATTTTTTGTTATTACCATTATTACTCAATTTAGTTAACAGTCGTAAACAATTATCCATAGTTATTTTGTAAGTTTAAATTGGGTGCTCGGATTAGTCTAATTTTCTTATTTGTAAATTAATAACTGATATTTTTGTGTAGCCGAGTTTGTTCGTTGCAAAATATAGATTAGCGATGTGCAAGATGCAAAGGTTATCGAGACATAAATGTCTAGCTATAGTTGTACAATACATCGATTATAACCAACATTATTGCAAATAACTTAAGCCTAAAAAGTAGATTGATAATGATTTATTATTATAATATACTAGCGAACCTGCCCCGGCTTCGCACGGGTGCAAATCGGTATAATGCTGATACTAAAGACAGCAGCGTTTGCAATGTAAGCGCTAAAAATGTGTTAATTTACGACATCATATTAAAAACCTCTAAATTGTCAGTGTTACTCTACTTTATTGTGAATGTATTATACATGAAAACCTCCCTTTGAATCACTCTATCTATTAAAACCGCATCAAAATGCTTTGCGTAGTTTTAAAGATTCAAACATATACAGGGACAAACATAAAAAAGCGCTATTGTTTTATACTATGTAATAACAGTAATATAATATAATAAGGATACATCTAATTAACCACGTTCGTTCTCTTCCATATTGCGCCTTCTTTGTGTCTTTTTATTTTGAAACTATTAGTTAAAATAAGGCTCAAAACAAATACAATTTCTTACAATTAACCTTGCTCTAAGTAAGCAAAGTAATTTAGATGTTTCTCCAGTTATTCCGTGAAATCTCCTCGGCATATCTTGTCTACGTCGGCCATTGTTACCGCACCAACGCAACTATCCTCGGTTACTTTGTTAAGATTATATTATTTTTTGTCTACATCGCAATTTGCAACCATTGAGTAACTATACAGTGGACTGTGGGACTCATGTGACGTCACAAGCTTACTGATAATTTTCTTTGAGATTTGCTAGATTAAATATCAAGTAAACATGTCGGAAATTATGGTTATTTAATCATTAAAATATTGACTGCACTTAATACCTTACACAGAATCATTATGTGGTCTCACACAGTGTAGATTTTAAATAAGAAATCTTAGGAACTTCCATATTTAGAAACAGAAATGTACTGATAAAGCGTTCCGTAGAAATGTAATTCCAGTTTTTCAATATGCATGGATTTAAGGTAAAGATTTAAGTAATCGATTATCGAAGCGTAAAATCGATACATTTATTAGGTAATCGATTGAAATTGTTTACGAATCAAAAGGCAGTTCGCGTGTCACAAGACGCCCGCGGAGTTCATAACGCTGTTCACTTATCGACAATCTTGAATTACATGGATTTCTTCATTCTTTACATTCGCAAAATTATTTCTCAATCAAAATACGCCATGTTGGTAATAACATTTTCAGTTTTAGAAAGTGATGTTACTTTGTATGTATAAGAATATGAAACCTTCAGCGCGTCTCTTCCTCTTGTCTACTGGTAGGCAAAGCATACGATGCTTTTTATAGAAGAAGGGAGCAAACAAGCAGCGGTTCGCCTAGGTTATTTAATCAGAAGCCCACGGACACCTGCAACGCCAGAAGAACCGCAGATATGTTGCCAGCCTTTGAGAGAATAGTACGCTAAGTACGCTTGTCAACTTATCGTAGGAGTTCGCGTGCACTGAATGTCGTTGTTATTCCCAAAAGTAACATAACCGTAACAATAGTTTACGTACGAAAAACATATTTTATTCATGAGCAAACAGTTTCGCATCATTTGGTTCACGTTGGCCAAATGCCAGTATCGTTGCCGGAATCATGATAAGTGACCGATTGGCAAATGTATTGCAACATGCATTATAAACTTGCACTAAATATTGCCAAATTAAATTAACGAGCGACATGTCAGAGCCTAGACCCCACATTTGTTAAGACTTTTTTGGAACGTTATATAAAACACTATTTTCATTGAGAACGTCTGATTTAAATATCACTTCACCGATTCAGATAAATTAAAAAATTCCAAGTTTTTTTTATTTTTTTGCTTGTTAGTAACCTAAGGTTTTTTTTACTATTAACAGCCACCCTTGTAGGACAAAACAGCAAACTAAATGACCCATGGATATAATTTTAAAATATACATGGTTTGGCACTCAAAACAGGTAGATAAAAAGTTGTTTATCAATAAAATCTATTAACATGAAACCCGTTGGTGTGTTAAAAAAGTACAAGAGTCGACATTGAGGCAGTACGCGACGCTGTTACTATGTTTTTACAGTTCGTAGAGCTGTCGGTCTGTCTGACTTTCCTAGGTCAATGCCACTGGGTCACTGGTTACATTGCTTCGTTACGGATGTTAATTTTATACTGTAATAATTGTTTGTTTATTGGACACTTTATTTTCTATACTTTACATAAACATATTCAGTTAAAATAAGTTTTTGTAACTAAATTATATAAATAAAGTGTAGCTAATGGGTGTGGTAGAAATATATTGACTAAAACCAGCTTATGGCCGTCACAGGAATCGCTGGATCGATGAGGCTGAGGACATAAGGGAGCTCCACGTCCGTCATTGGGTTGGCATGGCGTGGGATCGCCAAGTTTGGACAAATTTCTTGTTGGACACCAAGGCCCACTTCTGGTCATCGTGTCACCATAGTTAGTTAGTTTTAAAACCAGCTTTTGTCAACTACTATTGTATTGAAATCTTTAATAAGTTATTTATTTTATCAAGAAATAAAATTTAAATAAATCTGAAGTGTTTATGAGGAAGATTAAAAGCTCAGTGGTATATCAAAATATATTTGTTCAAATTTAAATTCAAATTAATACTGATTTAATTCAAGCGCCAGAATAATTTGATTGTGAATAGATGCAGAATTAAATTATTTATTCGATTGTACAACTAAATAACATCTATATTTATAAATATTTTTTAATTTAAAAAGGCCTCTGATATCACTCATTTGTTTTATTAATTCATTAAAACAAAATACCGATACGAAATAACTGCTACATTATTTTCTAAAGTACACTTCTGACATTTTCATTAACCACTTATTTCTTCCTTGACAAAATAACTGGGGGCCTAACCAAAGTACAAAGCGATTCCATATGTATAGAACAGACAATGACTTTTAATATCTCACACGTGACAAGCACATGACTTATCGAATGTCATTTTCATTTTCATACATATCTGTCGATTCCATCAGCGATATCGCCAATCGAAAGATACTTTGTGTAAACCCCTGTATTTCTATTACCTAACCAAAAGTCACGTGCATTTTTGCTGTGACCATTACAGAACAAAAAACTAAATCCGAAGTTATAAAATACTGCCTGAGTGGACAGTAATTTATGTTTGAACATATTTAAATGTCGCGAGGTGAGGGAAGATTAGATAACGCAAATTAACTTTTATACGAAAAAAGAATAAAGTTGCTTTCAAGCTGTCGTAATACAGCTTCCTATCCTGTCCTTTTCTTTTAAGGAAATGACGGGAAGGGGAAGTGGATAGGACAATGGATATTAAATAACCAAACATTTAATTAAAGTATTCTTCAGTTAACTTCGACTAAAGTTACTCTGATAATCTTTATAGACCTTAGATCTTTCGCATAAGAATCGTAAACTTGCATAACCGTAACATCCCACCCATGTAAGTGAAACCAAAATGTTTCCACATAGACTAATAAAACTTATACAAGAAAACCCCATCTACACATATCACGGAACTGGCTAATAAGAAATTTGATACTTTTTTATCTAAAACAACGACATTATCACGACCATTAATGTCGCCAAGAACGAGCCAAGATAAACGGGTTGCAAGGGTCATAGTCGATGTGTTTTTGTTTTGTTGTTTCAGACTTGTTGCGATGTTTTGTGGATATTTAATAACTTTACTATTAATACTTAAAGTTGTCTAATAACAACAAAGTCGGTGGAAACACACTAATGACCGAAGACTGAAACGTCATGTAACAGCGTCTTAATCGATAAAGCCACGCTTACGGCCGCATGTTTAAACTCAAATTTAAGCGTAGCTCAAAATCTGATTGGTGTCAAAATTAAACGAGATCGCCGTCGAATTTGGAGTTTAAGTGTTGACTTAACGTGTTAGATGCTCTTAAATATTTGAGTTGTATTTGAAAATTCGGCCGTTGAACACTTAATTTCATACAACATTTTGACGTCTGTTAGATTGTAAACGGCGCTTACTTTATGATTCGATTCAGCAATCGGTCGTAAATGTGTTCAGGACACTTCGAAAATCATTAGAGTGTAATGTCCAAGGCAACGCAAGTGTTGTGTTTGCTTAACCCTTAATTTAAATATTACTTACTAATGCAGTCGTTAAGTAAACACAGGCCAACAAAAGGCACATAAACAGTAGCTGCTTGACCTCCATGTTGACACCTGTCACCGCCATGCCACACTTCCTTTATCACTAGTGTCAAAATGTCATCACCCAAAAACTGAGTGGGTTTTTAGAGCACTTTCATTTCTGATTCTATAAAAAAGTTGTCGTAAGATTATACTTTTAAATGTATTTATGTGAAATTAATATACAAACGGCCTATGTCAATAAACTTTATAATTATGATAATTTTTGAAAATTAAATCAATATATTCAAATTAAATTACATAACAAAACAAACTCATTCATAAGTTCGTATTTGACCTCATTTAGACAAGATATATCATTTAATTATATTTATAGACATGGATAATTTAAATAACAAAATAAGTTAAATGCAAATTCAATACAGTAGCCATATACTTTATATTTACTATAATATAAAAATATATTCACTTATGCACTTTTCGAAACAAAAAATAAAATAAAAATAGTACTACTAACACTACTTCAATCGTATTGTTCGATGTTTGTCGTTCGTATTCACGCACGTCGATAACAAACGACGGTCGAAGCGAGACTGGTATGAAGATGTATTCGATAGTTCCTCGCAGTTCTCCTCAGTTCCTTCAAGTTCCTCCCTCCCGCGGAATCCTGACCTGTCCTTGATATGCACAATGATACGTCCGACACTTTATGCACGAATTATTTTGTACCGATTCAAATTCTACGTCCATTTTTATGAGATGCGATGTCACGATTCACGAGTTATGAGTGCAAATAGTGTTTTAAATTAAATTACACGATATAAATTGCCTAGGTTTTATTGTGTATAATTAATTATACATCTTGTTAGAATATTATTCAGTTTTTATTTAATTTTTACGAGACATTATTTTGTTTATGAAACATTTTAGTTCAACGTCTACCTACTAATAAAATAGTACTTTCGAATCTCATATGTGACAAGCACGTGACTTATCGAATGTTATTGTCAGTTTTATACATATTTGCCGATTCCATCAGGGATATCGCCAATCGAAAAGTACTAAGGTAGGCCCTCCAGAGGCTATGCAAAAATAGTTTTTGCTGCACATAGCAAAGCGTTCTGAATATTAATTAATTTTTAATTGAATTTTCCAAATACATCTTCGAAGACCCACGAGGATAAAATCCTCATGAAACCACTCTGAGTCATTGGGTGGAAACTAAATAAATCCACAAAAATAAAACGAGAATGAAGTAACATTATTTTAGCAAAAATATAAAGCAATTCTTTAAGTTTGCTGAAACTTATACAATAGATTGGAAAACTGCCTAGATAATACATAATTAACGGCAACAGATATAAAAATAGCATGGACACTGACCACCCTATTTAGTATAAACTACGTAGGAGTTCAATTTGTGGTCAATAATCTAAATAACTAAAGTGACACATTTGTAGTGTGACTAATCTATCGATATGCCCGTAGGCCTAAATATGGCCGCATGGGAAATATAACTCATTAAAAACCTAGATGGTTTTCATTCTTTCTCTGTTATGTCATTTTACATAACTCCTTATAGGCCTCTCTGACAAGTTTGTGATTGAAAGTATATATGGTATTGCTGCATTACGGTGGTAAATGTAAAACAATGTAAAAATTTAGCATTTTTTCTACATTTTTAATGTTAAAAAACAAGGTTATTGTAGACATTTTTAAAGTTAAATTATTTATTAAAGTTTAATTGGACACTTTGTATAAAGTAGCCATACTCATGCTGCCACTACGTTTTGCTTTAAAAAGCGACGTTAATTAGTATCAAAGAAACCACGTGTCAAGGTTCGAATCCCAACTATTACTAAATACACTAATGAAGCATTAATAGTTTTATAATTTGTACAATATTTCTTACTACGGTCACAATCATTCCTAGCTTTTTTTCTAGACAAAAAGTAACAATATCGAACGAAAAACTTTAATTTAAATTAGTTTAAAGTAAATTCAAACACCAGGGACATTTAATATTCAGTGTTATAGTGTTGCAATAAAAATGCAGATATTTCTATAGACAATGTCTTCAAGGACAATTTTTTTATTTGCAAAAATAAGTGGATATCCCGTGTTCTTTTTCTTCTAAACAAAAATATAGACGGTGATAAAATTCCTGAATTATGGTCACCCTATCGCATTCCACAGCGCACTGTAGAGAGAACTTACAGCTTCAATAGGCTATTAGTTTTATTGAAGAGGTCCTCAGAAGCCTCTCCTAATTGGATATAACGCGAATTTAATTACTCGATTCGATATACAGTTGGAAATAAGTGATCGGTCATATCTTTCGCACGTCCTGGTAATTGTACAATGTTTGTATGGAATTCTGCTTGCGAAATTAAACAGAAGCTTGTATTTGCAAGTGTCATTTTCCTGTCCATCCTCTACCCTGTTCAATAAAGGTAAAGCCTTGTATGCACTAGGATAGTATTTTAGTCGAGTAGCAAGTAGCAAGTATCCCAACAGAGGATATATTAATCTATTCTAGTTGCTGTTCGGACACGTTTAGTTACTTAATTACAACCCTAGTGCGTTTAGGCTTAAACGAGTCCGAACAGTAGTTAATTCCTTGTTCGGATAAATGCTACTTGCTACTAGACTAAAATATTATCCTAGTTCGAACAAGGCTTAAGAGGTGTTTGCTGTTAAGCAGATCGCTACACGACTCAATATAATCAATCGACCCAATGGGAAAAGTATTCCAGGGCAAATTAATCATAGTATGTATTTCACAGTCTAAAAGAAATGTCCTATTTCTCAGAATAGCGAAACCTAAGAAAGCTAATTTAAGCTTTATTTAAAAAAAACGTTATAGGACAATATAACTAGGAAAAGGAGCAATATAACTAAATTAAATAATTAATATCTAACGCTATAAAAGTGGGTTCAGTAATTTTTGTGTAAGGAACTGTTGTAACCTTGAATGTGTGGCCGCGACACAGGGATTGCCTACTGCGCCCATCACTGGCTAAGTTAACTTTATTGTAATTGTTTATTCTTAGTTGTATTATGTTTATATTTGTTTGTGTTTAATAAATTTCTAATTGAAATTAAAGTTTTGTCTTGTTTTCTTAAGCCAATAAGTTATGAAATATTTAATCTCCATAACCCTTGAGTTTTACGATGTGTCCAGCGAGTTGCGAACGCTTCACGAACACATGACAATAACATTTATTGTTTGTTTCCCACGTACATAATTCTATATTAGATGTATGAGCATGTAGACAGACAGAATATCGCCTAATGTATCATTTTTTTACTTGACTTGACTGTCCTGACCTGGACTAATAGCAAGCATGTTTACAGGGGGGATAGTTAGGATATATCCCTCCCCAGAATCTGAGTATAGTATAGTGATTATAGTAATTTTACACAGTTGACATTGTTTCAATGTATGTCCCCCTCCTAACTAAAAGTCATACGTACTTGCCTATGGACTCTATTCTCCTTATTGCGAAAAAAATTATAATGTACTGCGATAAACGAGGATCCATAAGTCGTCGGTTATACGATACTGGGGGCACTCGGAATTAAATAACATAGACCAGGGGTCTCATTGGACCAAATTATGTATCATAAGAAGTACCAGTTACAAGGATGTTCTGTATTTTGGAATAAATTTCATGTATGTACCAGTACCAAACGTAGAAATTACAACAGTTATAACGCTGATTCTCGTTTCGGAATATAGTGGTATGTTTTGTAGAAATAGTACTAAATAATAAGACTATTGATAAACGAAATTCTTTTGATCTTTTGACCCAGAGATGGCGCTACGAAACCTTAGGAAACATCATTAATCCTAGTTAATAAACTATTCATTTAGTTAACGTGCATTCCAATGAACTGTAGAACTGAAAGATTAATGCATTAGAAGTAGAAAACGTGCTGTTCCAATTTGCGATATTGTAGAACTCTTACGGACGAAATAGAACCCCAAAGTACATTCGCTACGAAGCGAATCTACATCGAACGTCAAAAATGTATGAAAGTAACATTGTCGTTCGATATCTCACACGTGAGAATCACATGAATTTATCGAATCTCATTGCCAGTTTCATATAATTTTGTCGATCGAAAAGAACTTTAGGAAGCCCCGCCGAATCGAATCGTAAGCGAAGAATAAAATATAATAGGCGTCAAAGGTATGGAATTTTGGAGTTCAAACGTGGTCTTATAATGTAAGACGCTGTTATATAATTTATATGATGTTTTATTTGGCCAATAATTAATCAAATCCAAATCAGAGATATTACAATACATAAACTTAAAGTAATAATTTAAAACACAATACAAAAGGCGTTATTAATTAGCCTGCATCTTTTAAAGAATGTAAAACTAAAAATCATCACGACCCTGAAAATCATCACCGAACCCGAGAATCACCGAAACAGTGTTACACTTTCGTCCAATAACGAAACATTTGGATGTGGGCGAGATGGTCGATTTCAACAGACGATGTTGTAAACGTCCGCAGAGCGACGCAAGGGTCAAATGTCGCTAGCTCTGACATCTATAATTAATAAAAAATATATTAATTTAAACACCTATTTGTAGCTTATCTTCTAATTCATTTAACTATCACTGCAACAATAGATAGCTCTGGGAGCATAAGTTTTTTATCCGTTTCATATAGATTTTTATTAAATGACTAGCTGTTGTGCGCGACTTCGTGCGCGTGGAATTAAATAATATAGCCTATGTTACTCAGGGATAATGTAGCTTTATAATGGTGAAAGATTTTTTGAAATCGGATCAGTAGTTCTTGAGTTATTTCAATACAAACAAAAATACAAAGTTTATCTCTTTATAATATTAGTATAGAAGTAACTATGAATGAAAAATTATACTTAAATGAGAATTAGACACTAGTATACACAGAAAATATAAAGAAAAAATACTTAAACTAATTAATTAGGTAATTAGTTACTAGTATAGTATTATATTATCTGTGGTTAAACTAATTTACTCTCGAGCTTCCTTACTTAATGTATTGAATACCAATTATGTCGAAACGCGTCAAACCTTAACATTTTAAACTCAATTTAATAAACGTAATTACCTTTTTCTCATATCTTACGCGCGAAGTTGTTAAAGTGATTATCTCCACAGGTAACACGAGATATAATAAGATGGTACAACTCGCTTCCAACACCTCGTGTTGACTTACAACAAATTAAGTGTTCATATCATTGTGGACAGTTACTCACGTTTTTACTACCAGCAAATCATTATTGCATGTTTAATTTTATAGGACATTCGACTGGTTGTCTGCTATGATGGATTTATACTACATTTAGAACGCATTCATAAACTATTTCACAACTCACTTTCAACTAAAGCCGGCTTCAAACGTTCATATTTTTAACTGGACAGTTTTAAATGTGTAGTTAAAAGTGACGTGTACATGTCAATTTGAACTGCGCAGTTGAACTGTACAGTTAAAACTGAGTGTCTGTAGCCGACGTTAAACGTAACATTATAAAGTATAGAACCTATACCTTGATACTTTCTTGTACGAAAACAAATTGTTCGGTCATTTTACGTGTCTTCAAATCCTTTTTTTTTAACGTCAGGAAATGCATTTATGCACCCCTACGCCGGGCTGTGCAATGGCGTAAGGAGTGTGGGACTTGTCGGCAAAAGAAGGTGGCCGGAATACCCACTAATATTCATTATCATATTCATTATCTGCGTTTTCGGCGCGGTGCACATTTATGTTTGTAAAAAATCATTTTTTTGTAAATATGTGTGTGCTTATTGAATAAATGAATTATGAATTATGAATTATGAATTATGAATTATGAATTATTAATTATGAATTAAAACCTGACGGCCCTCGAACGTATTACGGCGGGGTCGCGGGCACTGCGTTTCGTCCGCGACAGTGTCTTCAAATCCTATTTTAACAAATGTTTGATCCTCATGCTGCTAAAAAAAAATCCTAACTTTTTTCCTAATCTAACTTTTTTCATAAAATAGTAAAAAGTATAAGTTAAGCAGTAGTTTGTAATTAATACATCTTTGTTCACAAGTAACGAGAAGACACAATACAATGACGAAGTCGACTCCTACGCGTTATGTCGACAGTAAATAAATATTAGTTTTAACAAAAGTCACGTGAAGTTTGTGGTATCAATGTCAATAATTATTTATATTCATGACTATTTTTAACACTAAAATTATTCTCTAATCTTGACTTACTGGCACTGCTTGTTATTTTTTACAAAGGACTAGGCAGACATAGACATGGGCGGATAATTTATGAAGCGTATTATTTTATTCTCTATCCTTCGTAAAGTTGTGGCCAATCTGAAATACAATACGTATATCAACTTCTATAAATCTAGAGCGCCCTCTATTGTTCCTTAAACTCAACTGTAACGTTTTATTTTCTTATTGGTTTAAGCCAACAGGCCTCTATTAAAATGATTGATTACTTTTCAATAAGCTTTATTTTGCTTACAAAAAGTACTAGAATGTACGTTTTACTTTTTTTAAACTGCATCTTTAAGTCAGACAAAGAGTTAGTTTTAGTACTAAAAATAAATCTCTTTTCGTGACCAATTATCGTGACTTCAGCGTCGACGCAGTCGCATGCCGCGGGCGCGGCCTGAAAGCCTAGCGTCGGCACACTTTCTCCATGTCCTCTTGTCTTGTCTCTGTCTACCACAATAGGGACATGCATAAATATGAGTCATGTATGGACCAAGTAGTTTTATAATCTATGCAAATGATCTCACGATATTGCCCCTGGCTGAGCTTTACACTGAAGAAAAAACATATTATACTCGTAGAAAGTAAAGCAGTTTTTTTAACAGTGTAACAGAAATATGATACTTGAATCCCTATAGTTACGTAATTTATTAGTATAGCAGTAAAAATAACTAAACATAAAATGTTTACATAATGTACGTCCTTTGTTGCAACCAAAAATGCAATTTTATTGTCAAAACAATAACGCCTACAGTAATTTTAACCTCTCGTTTCATAAGTGCGGTCATCTCTGACAGGACAAAAAGGTTAACCTGCCCACCTCTAGTCAATTACACAGCTATGTAACGTGTCATCTCTACAAGCCATCTCCTGCCGCAGGGTAGACAGCGCCGATAAATTGAATCGATAAAGATAGTACAAGCTTACAAAAGAAATTGTAGAATTAAACAACATTGCGTGAACCCTTGAAAATAATACAAACTTAGAAACCCACTAAAATCAAGGATGTCCTTTATAATTGTGAATTAATTCTTCATGACCTTAGTTTTAAATTAGCGCCACACATGAATAGGACAATCGTGGCGCTAGTTGTCGTGTGAATTAAACACAATAAGTCATAATTAGATTAAAACCGCGGGAATCTTGCAAGGAATCATTTATTCAACACAAAAAACAACGCAAATTAAGTTTTCTGAGCACAATAAAACGCAGTTTTAATTGCGTACTATTTCAGCTTGGAAATAAAAAATATTAAAAATGTCGACAAAAAAGAATTCCATTCATTTTGAAGATAAATAAAACTACATCTATAGTCAAACAAAGATGTTTATCGTATTGAGAGGCTCCGCTAGCGGTTGGATATCTCCCAAAATATATAAAACTACCTGTTGGGCGCGATTTCGTCCGCGTGAAATTAAAAAATAGTCTATGTTATTTGGGGATAATGTAGCTTTCTAATGGTGAAAGAATTTTTGAAATCGGCCCAGTAATTCTTGAGTTATTGCAACACAAACAAAAATACAAAAATACAAAGTTTCTCTCTTTATAATATTAGTATAGACGTACATGGACCTACGTCAAGGACATAGAAAATGACATGGCGTTAGTGATCATAATTTAGCTTCTTGCACACTGAGTCAGATAACTCGTTCTAGTCGTGTGACCAAGAATTACCAGGACGTACATCCTATATGAATCGAGTTTATTTAATTCTTAAGTTTTCGGCCATAAAATAAGACGTTCATGTTTAATCAAAACCGGCCATTTGCGATGCCAATTTATGATGAATAATTTGTAAAATTAGTCATCAGTCATTTGACCACTCATAGAAATAACTTAATCCTTTTTTATACATTAATTATTCATCTGTTGTGGGTATATAACTTAGGGGTGCCTTATTAGAACAAAATAGTTATTTACTTTTGTCAATTTCAATTTAGGGTGAGTTGCATCATCGTCCCCACTGAAGGGCTCGGAGCCTACCCTAAGGAGTGATTAGGCCATAGTCAACCACGCTGGCCAAGTGCGGGTTGGTCGACTTCACATATATCTTTGAATTTCTTCGCGGACGTGTTCAAGTTGCA
>QDHC01004158.1:11053-35185 GCA_013186455.1 Papilio dardanus tibullus | reverse complement strand
AATGTTAATGCTTCCTCCATAGTTTCATTTCAATAACAAACGTAACATTTTATGGTTACGATGATTATAATTGTGATTAACATAAGTAGAGGAGATGATGAGTGCGCTATAACATTTACACAACAGCTACTACAATACAATTAAATAAATTGTGAGCGCCTACAGAAAAATAATAGCCAATATTATGTAAGACAAATCACATAATCAAGAAGGCGTCTTTACAAAAAAAAACTATAGATCGTATTATTTAGTTTAATGTATTAACCCGATATAAGGAAATTAATTTTATTTATTTTTATTTCATTTGTCTATATTTCGTATACACAATAGAATACCTAATAAAATATTTGTTAGCAAAACAACTTAGGATTGTACAGTCTGAAGAATAAATTTTAATATAACAAAACGTGTTATTCTGGCCAATTAGTCCTAAAGAATAGATATAAAATTACCAAAATTATTAATATTTTAGTCTAAAAAATACGAAATAGTATTCTTAAGTTGTCTTAAAGGGCTCTATTGTGTCGTTTGTACGAAGGCGTTCGCGTAATCATTTGTTATCAACGGCGATACGAGATGTGTTATCAATTATCATTCCTATCACACTTGCGCATTTGACAGTCGTCCGCCGCCGCTCGCAGACATGGCCACACACACCTGAACAATGGTGAGTTATAATTAATTAAAAATCTATTCTATTATTAATTAAAATAGTTCATTCTTAAATTGTGTTACCATGTAAAATTTGATAACGTTAATTACCAAGTTTTTATGCGTCAAGCGTTTATCGTGTTTTGTCGAGTGAAAATACCTTACGATGTTGAAGTGAAAAATAAGTGTTCTTTAAAGTTCTGCGTTTGTTTTTAAATGTATTTAGAAATAACCAATGGTAGGTTACGTCTGTCTCTTGTCTATTATTAATAGAAACTTCTCTCAAATAATTATAGGTAGGTACAATTTTAAAAAGTGGTAGATTACCTGCAGGATTAACTAATCTACAAATGTCCCAGTGCAATACCACGACCACACAAGTGCCAACTGGAAATTTCGTAATTCGTCTGATGAGTGTCCTAGAGGCATAACATTAATCCTTTCCCTTTTTTAATAAAGAAGGGATAGGAAGAGTGAGTGAATTTGCAAAGTTACATCTTCCCTTCAATACTTTAAGGTAGCAAGAGCATCTGCAACTTTCTTAACTTACAACATATCTTTATGGTCAAAGTTCTGTTCACCATTAGAGCAAAAATAAGTCGTATTTAGTAATCCCTATTTAATACAAAACAAGGACTTTTAAAACTTTAACTGTAATTTAACCTTTTTCTCATAAAATACCAAAGAAATGCAAATGTTAAATTTATTTCTGCATTTATGAGTTTAGGTAGGAGTAGAAGAAATTGTAGGAAGTCCAATTAACCTTTATTATTGTTTAGTTATCTTACATCCTTGTTATAAATATGAAAGTTATCTGTTTATTTCATTGAGAAATAATACACACAATATATATTTGTATACTTATTCAATATTGTTTCGATAAGAAAAATGCGGATACTGTAGAACTCATTAATTGAATAGAATATCTTTATGAATGTAAAAATGTAATGCTCCTTAATAATAGGAGTTAAAACAAAAATATGCTGTGAAAAATTCGATTACTTGTGTTGTGTTGCTCCGAAAATATTATAATATTTTGGACGATTCTTTCACTGTTGAGAAGCGACACTATCCTCGGGTGTATCCGACGAAATATGTCGCGGGCAACAACTAGTATCTAATTTAATATTTTCTTCAGTACATAGTACAAAACGAAGTCGCTTTCATGTCCCTATGTATGCTATCTTTAAAACTACGCAACGGATTTTGATGCGTTTTATTTAATAGATATTGTGACTGAAGAGGAAGGTTTATATGTTTAATAACTTCTATACAACGTTCACAATTTTTCTGTAGTGTATCAGCATAGCACCTGTGCTACGGGGCGTCACGCTGGTACTAAATAATTCAAGTAGTGGTGTTAGGCAAATTTGCGGTTAGTTGATTTCTTATTAGACGCTTACCTCCTAATATAGATTTTAAACAAATATTATCAGATAATGAAAGAATTTTGATATTCGTTCTATGAAAAGATAAGTTTAATTGATGATAACTTTCAGAAATACGTAATAAATTATTTATTATTTTTAAATAGTAGCTGTAAATGACGTCAAATATTTTCTTTATGCAACTGTTGTGTTATTGTTATTGAGTTTCTATTACCGAAACACTGTTTGTTTGCCTTGAATAGACTCTAAAACTACTACACGAAATTGAAAAATTCTGTCACTGTTTGAAAGCTACACAATCCCCGGTTGTCATTGGCTATTTTTTAACTCCACGTGGACGAAGTTGCAGGCGAAAGCTAGAGGTTTTATAAAAATTCTTGAGATAAATATGACTGGCCTGCTTATCGTTTTATCAGGTGACGCGGTCGAGTGCTGCTTGCCTAGTACACACTATAAACCAGATAAATGGGTTACATATACAACGTTAGTAAATAAACACATCTTGAATTCTTAACCACAATCATCTCGACTCAATTCCTATTTTATATCCAACTTTTAAATACAAAGAATGATTTAATTTGGCATAGTAGGCAAAAAAACAATAATAAAAAAGATGTTAGAGCATCTGATACTTCACGACGACCTGATAACTACAATTATAGAAGGTAAAATAGAAGGAAAGAGAAAGAGAGGAAGCCCGAGGACAACTTATATAAACAAAATAAAAAAGAATGTGGACGTCGTGTCGTATGACAAGGTCAGCACAGGACAGAGAGGGTTGGAAAGGGCTCCAATAGACAAGATTCAAAAATCTTAAATTAGAGGAGATGAAGCAAATTGCCTGGATCTAGGTGCAAAAACTATGCGTTGTTTTGATAACATGATGAGAATTCAGAATGAAACAAGATAAGGTGTAGAGCGAGATAGGAAATCTAATATATGGAGAAATGTTCTACTTCTAATGGGAGAATCGTTTATCTATGACACATGTTGCGTGATTTACAATTTATTTGACATCATTGTTTTACTCTAAATTGTCTACAAATTACGTGTTCTTAATTACTCCGGTAATGTGTGTTTAATGATACACACTGACTCATTGAAACAAGTTAATGAGATAAGTGTTTATGCACCTATGCACTCGTTAACTTGTTATACATACTTTTGATCGAGATAACTAAATAGTATGCAATCGTAAGTTAATTAGAACAAGGTTTTTCTATACTTGAACTGATTATGATGTCCCCCTTAGCGTGTCCCTCCATGGCGAACCTCAGCGGGTGCCATCAGAGATGACTGGCAAATCCGTATTTAGTTTTAAAGGTTCGGTTAAGCGGCGCTCAGTGCGACCTGTCTGAGGAATAGTATGTTGGTATAGGAACGCTTGGGTGCAGTTTAAACTAGTGTTTTTGAAATCCTAATTGTTATATAAACGTATGGAACTGAAAATAGTGTTCGATAAGTCATGTGCTTTTCACGCGTGAGATATCGAACGTCATTGACAGTTCCATACGTTTTTGGTAACCCCCTGATCATCATTATTCATTTGACAACTCCTCCAAATAACCTAAGAGTGTTAACTACCGATCATAAATAAAACACTATCCTCGTTCAATTGCTAAGTTTTTATTCATTCGTGTATTTCAGGAGACGGAAACGATAATAATAGTGAGCGTGTTCGGGGGGGCGTGGCTGCTGCTGCTACTGTTGGTGGTGGTGCTCTTCGTGCAGGTGTCCAGCCTGCGCAAGAGGCTGGCTGACATACAAGCCAGTGGGCGCCTCAGGGTCCAGTGAGTGACAACATATTCATAGACTTAGTGCCTTTAGTTACTGAGTCAAGCATAAAGGATAATGGTAGCATACAACGATGTATTTTTCCAGAAAGTTAAGGATGAACCCCGACAAGAACTATGCGTTCAACAACCCATCGTTGGTGCCGGACGAGGAACTGACGCGTCGCGGTTACTCCATGTACGTGGGCGGTGAAGAGGACGTCGAGAGCGGCCGCCCCGCGGAGCGGTACGGATCGTAACACATCTCACCTACATACCATATACAGGAAATAAATAAGTAGTCAATAACAAAAACTAGGAGTGCCCATTATCATTATTCCAGTATAGGTTGAGACACACAGAGAGATCCCAGATTCTTTCTTGACTGATTCTAGGGAGAAGTGTTGTGAAGCCTAACAGATCTTTTTTGTAGGTTAATAATTACCGAGCTTCGATTGAGACATTACATCAGTTTAACTTATGACGACAGTTATGAGCACGTTATAAACCCTTAGTTTCCTCCAGGCAGACGGGCGGGCAGTTCGTAGAGGAGCTGACGCGCGAACTGGACCACCGGCAGCAGCGGAGAGCCAACGCGCCGCCTTTCCTGCTGCATAGCATCGAGGACAACAAGACCAGGGCTCTCGGCAACCCGGTCGCGGCGCGCGGCAAACAGAGCGATACTAACCCTAACTTTATATACTAAAAACTAACCAAGACTAAAATCTGATCAGAGAGACTCATACGAGGAACTCCTAATTGTTTGACACACTCAGAGTCGTTTAGCGCTCGCTGAAGGAGACAGAGAAAGGGACCGTTTGCGTTTTAAACGGCTGTGAGTAGCAGTTACACTATTTTATTTTTAATTATAATTTTAATATTTTTTATAAATAGTTTTAAAAAGTGACATGATATTTGGGACTTAATTTATCCTGAATTTGGAAACTCCATGGTATATAAACTTCGACATGTAGATTGTATGCCATAGACAAAAAAGTTTTAAATTATCTAAGATTTGAACACTGAGGACGCATAATAGTGTTCATTTACTAGATAATAATTACAAAAAAATAAATTTAGGATAAACAAGGCTACAGTATCTTGAAAAGTTAGGGTTGATATCGCAGTAAATTACCTAAATTAGGGGAAATTATCGGAAACGTGCGCCGCGAATATAAAACTATAAACCAAAGCCGCGAGTGATAATGCAACAGGATGTTTTTCCTTAATTTTCATATCGCAAAATTATGAAGAAAACAATTAGCTTTAAGTTGCATTTGTGTGTTATTTATTAAATGTAATACTTAAGTAAGACATCTCTTATTTCTTATTTTTCTATACTAATATTCTAACGAGAGAAACTTTATTTTTTTATATTTTTGTATGTATTAAAATAACTCAAGAACTACTGGGTCGAATTCAAAAATTCTTTCACCATTAGAAAGCTACATTATCCCCGAGTAACATAGGCTATAGAACGAAGTCGCGAACAACAGCTAGTCATCTAATATAACGCAAAAATGATAATTGGTCGTAGAAATGGGAATGTCAGCAATAGACACATTATAAATAAAAAATATATATTTAGTAGCCTTAAATATAAGCCATTTAAGTCATATTAGAATAAATACTTAAGACTACAATAAACAAGTTCAAATACTCAGTATAAAACTATTCTTTTAACCTTCTTTACGGGTCTTGCATAAATTCGTTTCGCAGTTTTGTATTTCTTCGTACAGATCCTCGGCGGACATTTCTTGCGGGAATTAAACGTGTTCCCTTTAAACTGTCTTAATTTATTTCTTACTTCTCCTGGACTATTATTTCTTTCTTTGCTTTGGTTGTTATGTTTATTTACAAGTACGTTTTCTCCGTTTCCGTTATAATATGGTTTAGATTTATGCAAATTTATTTTGGAAAAAAGATCAATATTTCCTCGTTGAGGTATTTGATTTAATTCTTTATTAGTTTTTTCCGTGTTTTGTTTAATTGCTGAATCAGAATAAGTGAAGTAATTTATACTCTGTTCTGGTTTTAACGTTTGTTGATGGTTTTTTTTCTTATAATTATGGTATGTGTTCCCTGATTCCTCCAAGTCTTCATATTTTCCAGTATGTTCTAAGATTATATCGTTCCTTTTAGTAGTCGGAACGTCGTATGTCTTGGAAGGAGGCAAATGTGGTCCATACAAATGTTTATCTGATGTTTTTCCATACAAATGTCCGACTTCCTTGAAATCCTTCTCCCAGTATTTTGTAAAATCTATAAAACAGGTACAAAAAATTTAATTAAAAAACTGCAATTATTTTTTTATATTTGATTTAAAAATAAAGTCAAAGATTTCATTACAGAATTAAAATACTAAAATAATTAAGCGCCAATAGCCTAATGGTTTGGGGTACGGACCGCCGATCTAGCGGTCGTGGGTTTGAATCCTGACATTCGACTATTGCCGTGAACCATATCCTGAAACAAGCTTTTTCAAGCTTACTTGGAATGGAATATTAATAAATTAAAAAAAAAAATACTAATATTAAAAAATGTATATGTATGTAGTTTTAGATATCATATAATGAGATCGATACTAATATTACGTAATTATATTTCTCCATACATAACATACAATACGTATGCAAATAAAACAAGTTTAAACAAACTGTGGAGTCTGCAAGTGATACTTTGAGGGTGAAAGCTATATGTGTGGACACTAAAATTGTTTCTCTTTGCTTTCCATTACTCCGCAATATTCTAATTAGGGCTGTCTCAATTCGAGTATTCATTTCTTTTAACTGTGATATTATTGAATTTGAATGCAAAACTAAGACCATTGAACAATTATTTAATACAATTTTAACCACGCAAAATACGCGCTAGTTGTCTGGCGGAAAAATGGAGCCCATCATGGCTCGAACTACTACTACAACTAGAACTTTATATGAAAACTTGCATCTATTTTAGCGATTTTTAACAGGGAAGTACTATTTAATTAAAAAAAAATCCTTTATTCACATCCAAAAAACTACTACTTATAAAACTATTACTATTTAAAATTGTGCCATTCCCCGATAATAATAAATTACATGTTTTTATTATTTTTTTCATAAACTCTTTGATCGACAACCCTAGTAACGAATGTGAGAAATATTAGTTCAACGCAGTTACCGAATAGTCAATTATTTTCAAATAATACAAATAGCACTTTTTACCGCACCATTAGTTGCATTTTAATCTAGCATAATAATCAATAATGATTACCAAATTACTGCTCATTTTAAAAGCATGCAAATAACCACCTTTCTCTTACACATCCGTTACAAATATGGAAGTGGGAAAATGATCTTGTTAATATGTAATAACACATATTAAATTTAATTTCTACACTAGATATGTAGACCTCGTTCGCACTGACGTATTATTTAAGCGCACATCAGTTTTAACTGCGCAGTCGAACTGTGTGTAGACAAAACTGAGAACTGTACAAATTCGACTGTGCACATTAAATTAACGTGTGTTATAACTATACAGTGAACAAACTGAATGTATGTAGCCGGCTTAAGAGTTGAAATAAAACGAATGCATTTTCATGTATATTCATACGACAGCGTTTTTTCATCGCTCTGGTTAAACCTGCCGTATAAACTCGTACATGGAAATCCAATTACATTATTTCAACACCTTTTTACGCGCGTTTTAAAAGCGCCCATGTGATTGCGAGTTGTGGAGAAAAAATGCATTCGAACCTGTCGATATTTGTCTCGCTTGTAGAGGTGTCTCTCTAAAGTTTCTTGCTTATGAAGATAGCTCGTAGGGACCAAAGAATGACTCTCGCTTATGGAGGCATCTCGTTTATCCATGTTTGACTGTATTTCCAATCTCAATGTAAACTCACCATCTTTAACCTCCCGAGCGCCGCTGGCTCCGGCCAACAGCAACACAAGCAGTATCAACATGGACACGAGCTGTGAATAGATGCGAAGCGTCAATATAACGGACCAAAAATATATAGAGATTTTTCTTGTACACAGATTGAATATATATGTATGAAACATTTGTTGTATCTATTTATCAATTAAAGGACCTCGAATAAATTTTACATAGATATAGAACAGTCTGGAAGGTCATGTCGCTACTTACTAAGGATGGCTCGCGGGTGACTAATAACATCTAAAAATCATTATCTATACTAATATTATAAGGAAAACTTTGTATTTTTTATATGTATTGAAATAACTCAAGAACTACTGGGCCGATTTTAAAAATTCTTTCACCATAAGAAAGCTACATTATCCCCAAGTAACACAGGCTATTTTTTATACACGGACGAAGTCGTGAACAACAGCTAATACACAAATGAACTACATAAATTAAAAAAATCACCTTTATAGTCCACAATCCGATATCCGTCTGTTCTTGAGGTCCTCTTCGCACGGATGTCAGATGAAAGTAAGTGCTTGTTAAGAGAAACAGCGTATATAATCCCCTACGTCTCAGTATGACTTGCACCAACGCCTTTCTAAACCGAATTATTCGGCGACATTTTAAATTGTTTTATAATGAATTAAATAATTTATTCTATTGTACATTTAAAAACTTAGAAACTGGGGCAAGCAAATTGAACATACCATATAAGATGAAGTTATAATTTTTAGGTAACTTTGCAGTGAAATTCTACTGAAAATATTAATTTTTGTTTATGAATTGAATGGAAGTGTTTTCACAAGAAACCCACGGTAAACAAACCTATGATCTTTAGATAACATCGTCTCTTTAAATTCACTTTCTAGGAGGTAAAATAATTTTTCTAGAACCATAAGGTGCTTGCTACTAAAATAAAAATAAAGCTTTTTAGCAATATACTTTCAAAACATATTTTTATTAAACCTTCATGCACTCTAATTCAACGTAAAGGTCTAAAACCTATTTTAACGATCAAAAATAAAACAAAAACGTTATTTCAAAACTTTTTTAATTTCACTTGGAAACATAAAAAACATCCATGACACTCCTTTGTAAAATTAACACGCTAACTACAAATTAATAACAAAATATCCATCATAATTAAAAACAAAATCACAGATTTAAGAAACACTTCCATTTCATAGTCCTTTTTTAGTAAGAACTCACATTAACTGAGCAGCCTCACTATCTGGGGGCACGGCACTGGCCCCGCTAAGTAGAGCAAAAAAATGGCTGCCTTGTCATTTTTCTCGAAAGTACAAGCCATTTCTGCCCTAGACTAAAACTAGAAGTCTGATAATCAATAATCAGACAAACTATAAACGCAGTTTTTATTTTTATTAAATAATTTACGTAAGATTTGGTACAGTTTTGTTCTGCGTTATTTCAATTTTAATTGCACATAAACTATTACTGCTCGTGTCTATATCGATTTTCAAATCATCTGTCTTGAATCCCGGCTTGTCAGATAACACTTCCATCTCTTCCTGCTTAACTAATTTAACTCCGGATAACTTTTGTAAAGACATCAATTTGTTGATAAATTTCTTATTTTTAATAATCTCTTCTGAATCTTGTTCGATTTCAGTGAACTTTTTCGTAATACCTTTTAAAGCGTTTAATTCTTTTACAATCTCTTTTTCGCTAGCAATCTCTTCCTCGATGACTTCCATCTTACTTCCTTCATGAGACATGTTAAAGCATTTAACATCATTTTCTGTATTCCTAGTAAAATCTGGCCAACTTCGAAGTGATGTATTCGATCGTTGGCTCATTTCAAAACCGTCATCCTCTTCTTTGATAATTTTAAAATCATTATAACCGAAGGGAAATTCACATTTTATATTTTCACACATTAAAATCTTTTCGTCCATTGCTAAATAGAAAAATCTAACGCGATTGTTGCATAGAGGACACATCTGTAACAAGACAATTTAGTTTAAAATTATGTAAAAAAGTATTTTTTTTAAATATTGTAAAGCAGTTAAAGTGAAATAGCGAAGCGACTGCTGCCCATAGACATCTGCGTTGCCTACCCTTAACCTACAAAGGAGGAAACGCACAGCAAGAGGGTAATTTCTTTACCTACAAGTCCCTCCCCCGCTATATTCACTTTCCCTTATCACTTTACATATTTGTATAACTTCAAAATCTATGTTGCCCTAGGGCTTTATTACACCGATGTCTAATGTCAGTTTTTATCGCGAAATCGGTCTAATGAAGCCAAATTATTACAACCAAATTCGGTCTCATAGTAGTTAAGCTGTCTTTAGTAAAATAAAATTGAGAAAAATTAGCAAAATGCATTTATGCTTCAGTCAATTTTTTTTCTTAACTTGATTCCAAAGAAAATCTTCATCCAAAGTACTTTTATTCTTTATTTTAATAGTTGCTACTTCTTACCTTAAATAAATCTGCATTATCATGCATGTTGTTGACTGAAAAAAAATATTTAAAAATTAAATGTAAAAGAAAATGTAAAAAATAGAAATTGAAATTATAAAAATTATAAAATTGTTATTAGATACCTATTGTGTCCATTTCAATCATAATTATTATTTAAAAAAAATAATACAATTAATCTTCAAAAAGTTTTCTTCAAACTAGGATCAGGATCATAACTATCTTTTCTATATTTCAGTCTACCCTTTTTAGGCAGTTTTTACTAATTTATGTGTCAGGAACAACTGAATTTGCCGTCTTTCTTGAACTATTTTATAATATACACAATCTTTCTCTGATTTAATTGTAAAATAGTTTTTAGCATAATAAAAGTCTTAATTTAGCATTGTCTTCAGTCTGTGCTCTTCTTACCACCTGTAACAATGTTAATCTGATAAATTTATAAAATATAATTTAAAATGAATAGATGTACAAAATAAATTCCCCAACACCTATTTTCATTCTTCATACGTTAAACTAACCTATTTCTATTATCATAATTTATCTCGGGCAGGATTCGAACCTGCCATCCATAACTTACAAAGCAGATATTTTGACTACTGACTATCGGAACATCGATTTTATTTATTCGTTTGGCGATATATCAGTGAGTTGGCAATCATTATGCTTATATTAATCGCCTTTTTAGAAGCACAGTGACGTAAAAACGAGGGCTGTTAACCGTCGTAATAAGAAAACTAGTCAATAAACATAGAACAGATGTTCGTGGGTTAGTAAATATTGCAGAAATTACTTGCCTACAGTTTATTGTAATAAAGAATGAAAAAACACGAGAATTCAAAATATTCCCAGTTTCGGGTGACTATATTATGACAATTAAATCTGGACTGGAATCTTTTGAGATTCAATTGTTTTGATAGGTCATATCGTTGGGTTAAAAAACAGTTTTGAAGCTTTTTACATGGTATAACGTAAAAATCACCTTTTCTATGTAGTATTTAAATAACTTTTCACGAAAATTCCTAGCTGGTATATTTTCTGTAGAATAATATTTTAATTTTCAATAATTTCGTTTCGTATTTTGATTTCAATTTTCAACTTTTTTGTTATTACTTCAGCATTGACATTTGGCAAAGAGTAAAAAAATGTAGCGCCGAAGACCATAAACACGGTATGGGCATAGAGTAAATAAAGTGTGAAAAAGACATTTTTTGTCTATTTTAAAACCTTTGAAAACTTCAACTTTGATTGATTCCGTATTAAAATTCCCAATACTTAATTATGAATTAATATTATTACGTTATAAAACAGATCCTCCTATTCCTACCGGACAGGTATGTTTATTAAAAGCTGGTTACATTAATATAGAAATATTTACACTGGCAGCTATAGTACAAACGTCACCAAAAAGTTTAGATTTCTAAATTTTACCAGATTCTACTTAGTACTACTGTCTTCTGTAATTATTATTTATCACATTGACTTATTGCCAGCCATTATTTCATTATTGCGCAAAGCGTTGAAGTCGAAGTCACACTTAAAGATTTTCCGCATTTTCATCTTTAATACATTAGTGCTGCTAAAGGTTAATTTTCGATATTACGGCTTATATTCAAAATGCCGGCTAAAGCGGTCTGCGTATTAAATGGAGATGTTAAGGGCACTGTTTTCTTCAGCCAAGAGGTATGTATACCTATTTCCTCGATGGTAATGAAAAAAAGTAAGACCTTGAAATGAATACCTTTGAATAAGAGACCGGGTTCAAGATTTATGATATTGCGATGACGGTCGTATAAACTTATCAATTCCTATACAATAGGTAAAACCGCATATGTATTACTCAACTTATATACCTACATTTATCCTTGTAATGCACTCTAAAATAAATGCACTTATCATTAAATATACTTTAAAAAATCCATTGAATAGTTGTATAATACTGGTTACTACTATTGTATAACATTTATTGATACCGTGAAGGTAAAATATGAACAAGACTTTTCAATCACTAAGATATTAGTTTGTTATCTCTAATCCTTGAAGGAAGACTTTGCATGACATATCCATACTCCATCTTTATCCTATCATCATATGAGGCACTACAACCACGGGGTGGTCCTGGGCCTAGTCCAGTACCCTTCTTACTCAAGTGTAACCTAAACAATCTCTTAGTGTAAGATTTTATTACTTAATCCGCACTAAGGGTCTCCTGTAAATCCAGACTTATTGTGGATATTAATGTCACTACAAGCCTTATAACATACCTATACTATCTTGCATTTGTATCTCTATTTAAAAAACTTTTTTTGTTTTCCAGAATGACAAGTCACCAGTGGTGGTGACAGGAGAGGTGTCAGGATTGACAAAGGTCGGTATAATTAAAGATTATTATCAAACCAATCCCTCAGCGTAGGAATAAATGAGCAGAACCTGGATTGACAACTTCGTGTCTGAGTCCAACCAATACCCACTTTCGGTTGTTGAACTACTTGATAAAATAAGTACAGTGAAACCTGGCTAAGCGAGGGTCATTCTTTGGTCAACAAGCTACCTCCATAAGTGAGAAAGTCGAATTAGAGAAAATCCTGTATTAGCGAGATAAATATTGTTGTCCTTTGTACTCTCGCTTATTTATGTTTGACTATATATAAATTCCTTAATAGGGATGACTGTAAGCGTTTGCCATATAGCTTTTATTTTACATGTAAAAGATAAAATATAATAAGTACCCTTGATTGATGATTATCATTTATTAAGTAGGTACTTATATGTGTTGTATTTTTCCACAACCTGAAGTAAATTCAATTACATCTTATTTAAACTGTAGTTTTTATTCCATACTAATATTATAAAGAGATAAACTTTGTATTTTTGTATGTATTGAAATAACTCAAGAACTACTGGGCTGATTTTAAAAATTCTTTCACCAATAGAAAGCTACGTTATCCCCGGGTAACATAGGCTATATTTTATAATATCACGCGAACGAAGTCGCGAACAACGGCTAGCCTATAATACACACACAATTACAACCCAATATTAGATAAAAAGAATATCTTGCTATTAAAATCAAGAAGTGATTAAAATGAGGCAACTATTAAATGTTATTGTTCAAAGTCGCAATCATGATGACGAAGCAATTTTTAAAGTATAAACTCCAATGAGTACAACATAAAGTCAGAATAGTAAACTAAATAATGCTGTGTAATAATGTAATCGTAAGGTTACGAAATCGATTAATTATCACACGAGGTCACGCGACCTATAGGGACGTAGTAACTTGAATAATTAAGTAAATACATACAGTCGAACCTGGCTAAGCAAGAGTCCAAGGGACCGCCATATTTGTCTCGCTTATAAAGGTGTCTCTCTAATCCGAGTTTCACGCTTATGGAGGTAGCTCGTCAGGACCAGAGAATGACTCCTTTATTCAGGTTTGACTGTATTACAGTAGCTTATATCCATTCATAAAAAACATAGGTCATAATAACATCGGTTTATTTCTGTCTATATTCTACTATCTCAGTTTCAAATCTATTCAGCCAGTCAGATGTGTGTGATAACAAATCTGTCATAGCAATTTCCGCAACACCATGTCTAGAGCGTAGAATGCGTGTGGCGAAATCATGGATCATTTCAGCCTACTCCAGTTACGAAATAACCCCACCAACCTCATTCACTTTTATTCAAAATCTTAGTAAGTTGTTTTTATTTGTCTTTTTTTTAAACAATTTCTATTTATCCTTTCAGGGTAAACACGGTTTCCACGTGCACGAGTTTGGTGACAACACGAACGGCTGCACCTCTGCGGGCGCTCACTTCAACCCCAACAAGCAGGAGCACGGTGCGCCCGATGCCTCCGTGCGCCACGTTGGCGACCTCGGCAACATCGAAGCTTACGCTGATGGTGGACTCACTAAGGTATGGACATTATAAGTAGGTTACTCATAAATGCAGACTGACTCGTTTTTTGGATACTGAAACAATTGCTTCTGCTTAATTTTGCAGTTAGAGATGTAAGCACAATATTAATTCTCAATTGTATGCAAGAATCCTGTTCTCTATGAGACAGTTGGAATATTAAAATTTTCTTGAGACAGGCAGAGTAATAGGATTGTTAGGAAGTGAATGACTCATAAAAACCTTGTTTGAATGCTCGGCAGCAATTGTTAAATATTTTGTAATGTCCTAATGTTTATTGCAGGTCTGCATCCAAGATTCCCAGATCTCTCTGACAGGTCCGAACAACATAATCGGCCGCACGCTGGTCGTGCACGCGGACCCGGACGACCTCGGCAACGGCGGCCACGAGCTCAGCAAGAGCACCGGCAACGCGGGCGCGCGCATCGCTTGCGGCGTCATCGGACTCGCTAAATCTTAATACTCATGCTGCCCTGGTACATGTCGCTCCAAATATTTTAGAGTTTGAAAAAGTGTATAAAACATAGATTATATAATTTGTTGATGTCTACTTATCAGTTATTTATTGTCTGTGGAAAGATATGTAATATTTGGACCATATTTTCGCAACTATTGTTTAAAAAAAAACCTGTCTTAAAAGAATATTCACATATTCATTTATTGTTAGTAGTTTTGTGCATTCCTTAAGCCATTGCTAGTGTTGGTGTCCTCCAGTGGGTGTAGGGAACAAATGTATGCTTGTTTTGTTTTTAATAAACATTTATAACTAGTTACGAGTGTTTCATTTAGAACTAGCTGTTGTTAACTTTGTCTGTGTGGATGTCACTCAGGGATATTGAACTACCCAACTGATAGAATTTTTCAAATAGGTTCAGAAGATTCAGAGCCTTTCAATTATTTTTCTATCAACAAAATACCTGAAACTGCTGAAAATGGTTAAATAAAGAAATTATTTAATTATTCCAAATATGTATGATAAACAAGTTCTGTCGGTTTTCAGATGTAGATGACATTATCTACTTATGTAAACCAGTGGAAAGGCAGTTCATAAGAAATTACTAATTACTTTGTAAAGATCAAATGGGTAACAGGAAATAAGCCAATTGTTTATGAATATTTTAATTGACTAATTGAATAGGTAATATTGCCTTCTTGTGTAAAAAATATGTTATCTGAAGTGTTGTGAGGTAGGAACATTCTTGGCATGCTGCAGTTCCACCTCCGCAGCGTGTTCTCACTCTGCACACTCAGGCTCGCCCAGTAATTATTCATTGATCTGCTCAAAACATATTCTGATATCTTGTTGCACAGTTCTACGATGAGGGTAGGTGTTAAAAATCCTTTGACAATAAGTAGAGCTATTCTACTCGTTTCTAATGGATTACTACACTCTGGTTCACTGTAGGTGCTGATGTATGACTCGTCAGGATTCAAATCAGCATTGTGACACAACATACCGACCCATTCTACCATCTCCTCGATATCAACATCTTCCAAAGATGGTACTTGTGTTATTTTAGGCGTCATCTTCTTCGTTTTAAGCGAGCAGATTGTTACATCTATATTCTTGTCATGGAAATATCTAGCCACAGTTGACGGACAAACATCTTCAGAATTTGGCTCCCAAAATATGTGAAAATCAAATGTACCCAGTTTCTGTAAAGCTTGTTTGGCTCTGTCAGTGTTCCTTATGTTATTTAAATCGATGCTAACTTCGTAATAATTGTGAGGACGCTTTGAACCTTCGAGACCGAGCGTTTGGTATGTGTATTCTAAAACATGAACGGTTAGAATTCCATCTGGCGTGATAGCGACGCAGTTTTTGACGATGCAGTTTCTGTCAGCGGATAAACAATATAAGTTTCCATTTTTGATAAAACTTTCAATAAATACGTTGTCCACAAATTCTGTAAGTGGACAACCACTTAGCATGTAAGAATCGCTGTCTTCAGACACTATTTCCGCGAGGGAGCTTGGGATATTTATCTCATCCGGACAAGTAATAATTACGCTTTTATAAAAATTATTCAACTTAATACCTTCGGTAATGATTTCGACATTTTGGTTTGTTTTGTGAGCAATGATCACTTTTGGTGAAGGAAAATTACTTATTTCTGGAGAGAGCATATTGTGAACTATTAAGTATATGTTTTACGAAGCGTGTCAGGTACATATAAAAGTATAATGGTCAGAATTTTTCTTTCAATTCTCAAAAGTAAGATTAATTCATGCTTAAGCCCAACACAACTACAGATGATCACAATCACAAGCACATTATAATTATTAAATGTCAAAGAATCAATGTCAATGTCAAACAAATAGTCAATGTCAAATCCACTGACATTTAAAAATTATGACAGATTATCAAAACTCCTTATCGTCCAGCGAAGCTTCACCAGTGGACAGAAAACCTTCCACTATAGTACGGCAGGTAGGTGATACAGTTAAGTTTCTTAACTACGTACTTTTTAATTAACCCTTCAATATGGGGAACATGAGTGTGAACCTTAAACCTTGCCTTATAAGCAGAATGTAGTTTCTGAATGCTATAAAAAACGAATAATCCAGCGATGTGTGGACACATGATTTGAGGGCTACCCAAAGTATCTTTCGATTGGGGACATCGCTGATGGAATCGACAAAAATGTATGAAACTGACAATGACATTCGATAAGTCATGTGCTTGTCACGTGCGAAATATTGAACGTCATTGTCAGTTTCATACATTTTTAATGTATGCAAGCGAATCGATTTTTAGTGCATGTGCTATGGGTAGCCCCCTTGGACTCAGTCTGTCAGTAATATTTATCGCATAATGTTTAAAGGGATAAAATAAAAAAAACAATTTTTATTAACATTTATATTTAAGGTATGTTTGCATTTTCGGCAAACGAAACTTAACCTACCATCACAAAATGCTGTACAATACTATTTACAATAATTTAAAGTGCTATATTCAAGGAATGTAGAGTTGGTCGGCTGGCACCGCCTTGTAGAGTGCTTCGATCTCCTTAAAAACTGCAGCGACGATGGTGTGGACGATCGGTGGCGCTATTTCTTGCATTACATCACTCCAGTTTGTGTTCGCGAACTCCAGCACTGGATCGGCTGCAAAAATGAGAAGAAAAAGATTGAAAAACATTGAAAAGTTTTCAGGATTCGCGTTCCGGTATACAAAATCTTAATTTGGATAACCCAAAGTAATTAAATTGTTAAAACTTTCGTGAGACATTATTATACTTCAAGCGAGACGCGCCGCGCCATTGAAAACGAACGCTCGCCCTGAAGATGGACTCTTGAAGAGTCTGAAACTAGTCGGTACCGTCACCGAAAATTACTCGTGAGTTTTTAGCAATTTAAAATAAATAATGTATAACCCAAAGTAGTTTTAATCAAAGCTATAATTACCTAGAACTTTGTTTCCATTGAAGAGGTTAGCGAAAAAGAACTTGACTCCTGTCTTGACCTGGAAGGTATCGCGCCACTTGACGATCTTCCAGTGCTCCTTGCCATCAGCCCCCTGCTCTGTCGTTAGGTCTGTCACCGTCTTTATTACGATGTCACCTGGTAAAGTAAGTAGATACAAACATAAAAAATATTAAAACAACTATATTGAAAATCCTCTTCCTCCCAAGTCCAATTCTTTGTCTTATTGTATAGCGGTATTATTTCTGAACATAGATAAAAATACTCACGGATGTCAATCTTGTATTTGCCGTTGCCCTGCACGGGCAGAATGAGCAGCTGCCCGTCCAGCACGTAGTCGCCCTCTAGCGTCATGTCGCAGCGCAACACTAGCGTCTGCTTGCCCTTAATACGGTCATGTCTGAAAACAAACAACTTTTAAAAACCTTACGCACAGTCGTAGTTGTAAATTTTTAATGCACCGTAAACTTCTACATAGAGACAAACTGTCCAATAAAGTTTTTAAATCGATACTTTAATTTTTCGTGTAAGTAACACTACAGAATAATTACGAAGTTGGCAACACACATTAGGGGAAGGAGATATATTGGCGCCAAAGTCAAAGTATTATTGGGTCATTTTGGCGGACTATCCTACAGATAAAAAATAAAGTTGTCTAATTAGCAGAAATTATCATTCCTTTCTCTAATAATGAATTTGATAACAAAATAGTCATTAGCTTGTATAGACAATGAAATTATAGATAACAATGTTAGCTACTGCAATTAATGAAGATTTATTAATCTTGAGTTCCGTTATTGTAATTAAGTACCTAACGGGATAATCTGCGATAATTGCTTGCTCATCTTTGATCACAAGATTGGCCTTTCGTACATCTGCGATTTTAATATCTTGCATTTTGTTTCGGCGTAAGGCCCTTTTTTGCGTGGCATTGAATGCAATTTTTGATTAAAAATAATATGATGTGCATAGCAATCTAATTTGAATGAAATGATTAAGTATTTTTATTAAACTATTAAGAGTGATGCAAAGCGGAATGATAAAAACGTTAATACTCGTATTATTTATTAATTTAGATGCTATTTTAAATATTATGTTTAAACATTGTTATAATGCACATTTTTAAATGAATAATCAATTATTTTACCATAAATTATAAAATGCCACGGTTAATCTTTAATATCCTTAATGCAGTAAAAGGAATTGCATTCTGTTTATGTAAGAACAGGAAGATGGCCGCGAAGGTGAACTCGATGCATAAAGAGGAAATGCTTCGGAAAATAACAATTAACCTCAACGAGCATGATTATTTAAAAGTGAGCTAATCTATCTCTATCAAATCCGTCACTAATCGTTGTTAAATTTTGCCCGTTTGTAATATGCTTAATTAAATGATAAAAAATCGGTAAAATAGATATGAATTCACTTACTTGATGCTTTCAATCTTGCAAGCCTTGAGACCGGTGAGGAGTGTGTCGGTGAATGTGAGCTTAAGGGTGCCCTGGTCGCTGGAGATGGTCGGCACCTTGAGCGGATCCAGCGGCTGGATGCCGAGCTCGGGCACGCCGGGCGCCAGCACCGGGATCACCGCTTGACTCGACTCCAGAATGCACGCGTTGTCGCCATCTTTGCACGGCTTTATAAACGGAGCTAGAAAATCAGTGTGAACCAGCATTCAATCAAGGTTAAGAGAAATTATAATACGGAGCTCTTATTTTTCGCCCTACCATTCTATATGGTGGAAATACACTAAAGATTGTAAAATACAATGTTTAAAAATATTTAAAATTGTCTCATACATCATTTTTATATACCCTGAACGGTTTAGCCAGCGTGAGCCAATAAAAGTAAAAATAATATCAAATTTTTCGGCAGGGTCGAGAAATAAGCTTTTTATTCATATTTCATAAACGTTATTAAAAATAAATTATAGCCTATGTTCTTCACAAAGAACGTAGCTTTCTAATAGTGAAAGAATTATCGAAATCGGTTTAGTAGTTTTGGAGTTATTTCAATACACACAAAAATTCAAAAATACAAATTTTCTCTATTTATAATATTAATAATAAGTATATAGATATAGATTAGTATAGACACTAACTTTATTTTATTAATTTCTAAAATAAAATCTGAATTAAGTGGTTATAAATATAACTCGTTTATAATAATAATCTGCTAAGAACTATTTAGTTTGAGTAAAAAACTATATCTATAGTAAGCGAAGTTAATTACTTATTGTTTGTAAAACAATAAATCACATAAATCAATTATTGCATTTGCTATTAATAATTTATAATGAAATATAATCTCGAAGCAAGGTCAAGTTAACCGGAAACCGGTTACATAATATAACACTAAGAAATAAACATTAACGAAAAAATATAGTTATTTTCCGATCGGCAACTCGGCATAATTTTATAGTTCTGTTTACATAACATTTTATATTTACTGCTTTTCAATGTTACCAAATTCTGATTGATTTTACATATAAAATATTTAATCGCTTTTTGGTACTTTTAATGTTGTATTGCGAAAAGACTTTTTACTTAAAAGAAACTTACTTACTTAAACGTCTTTTATTCTTCCTTATTCAAAAAGATGCCGCAATAATAGTATAATAGATATAGATAATTGTATATAACGACGTAAGTCGCACGTTATCAGAATTACTATGGGTTAATATCACTTGTGGGCGGTACTGGGTGATGTCGGAATCAAGGAATACACTCTGCACTTCTCAATCACATTATAATTAGTTCAGATACATGGCTCATGGCCCATTTTCCACACAAGCAATGCTTTCGTAACGATCTCTCATTTATGATTGAATCAATGTCAGTACTCATCGAACACGTTATTCGAATTTAAACTAATTTCTTCTTCTCATTGCGACATATACTATAATAGTTTTCCTCCGAAATACCGGGTGTAAAAAACTATCATCTAAGGAAAAAAAACGCAATGTGTCAAAAAGGCTCAAATATTTTTTGCTATTTTTTGGTAGGAATTGTTTTGGTATCTACTAATCATAATATTCAAAATGTTTTATTTATTTTAATACAATAACGATCGCAGAGGGCTATAGAACATAATTTCGTGCTTCCGTTTAATTTATTGTTGACCTTTTTTTATTTATTTCCTTGTTTATGTTCTATTTGACCTGAATACGTGCGTAACGAGGCATCTATTTTAAATATTACTTGCTTACTCGTAATAAACGTTTTTTTTAATCTACAAATGCTACAATTAAAAAGGATGTAATTAAAACCGGCGTTTATTTTAAATACAGTGAAACCTGCATAAGCGAGAGTCCAAGGGACCGCGATGTTTGTCTCGCTTACAAAGGTTTCTTTCTAATCCGTTGATCTCGCTTATGGAGGTAGCTCGTCGGGACCACAGAATGACTCTCGCTTATTGAAATTTCTCACTTATCCAGGTCTAACTACATTTAATTGTTAATTCGCTTAATTAATGATAATTAGCATAAATATTTTAAATAGTTAGTTTTTTTTAGATTTTTTTGGACAGTAGTTAATTAGCTGACAAGCATCTTAATGTGAGCGTTTTCGTTCTTAAAGTATGCATTTTATAATAAAAAAATATTATAAAATTATTAATATCACAGACATTAAATTAATCAGTTAATACGAAGTATAATCCAGTTAGTTTTCCAATATTTATATTCTGTTGGATAATGCGTGAATCTTACCTAATTTTAACAAACTTATTACAAAGTTCGGATTATTCTTTATAACCGACTTGCAAAAGGAAGAGGTTCTCAGTTCGTCTGTACGTTTTTTCTTTGTACAGAACATTGCAAGAGCGATATAACCGTTAACTGATAGCTATAACAATGATGTTATAATATTTAATACATATAATTCTTACTAAAAACTTATTAATACAATGCAAATAACCGGAAGTTATTATTGCATTATGCATATTGTTTTAATTAGTCTCCAGTCGATTGTGATCTGTTTCTATTTAATTTAATCACATAATAATAGAAGTCGTGTTCACTCAATTAAAAATAATGAAAACGGCAAATAATCTGCATCGCTAAACAAATACCGCTAACTACACAATATAACTAAATGTTATATAGTATATACAATAGTACAAAACAAATTTAAAAAACATTACAGTCAGTTACAGTATTTTAATAATATCTTAAGCAGACCCTAAGACTAGATTTCTCTTAATTAAACTACATTAAAGTATAGTATCTTTAAAATATATTTTTTATCCCCGGTATATATTTTAATTTCTTCAAAATAATTAAAAATAACACAGAAACACGAGAATTTCCACTATTCAACATTTTTTAATATAAATCAAACATTTCAATAAATATACAAAGTAATTTTTCGTTTTTGAGGTTATAATGTAACTTAAAACAATAATCTACATACCCGAGGCGGATTTTACGTTCCAGAAGAGAGCAAGAAAGCAGATGAAGCGCAGCATGGTGATCAGGCAGTAACAGTGAGGCAACAGGAGCAGCAGCGACCGGACACAGCCGCAGTGGTTGTGAGCTAGCAACAACCGTGCAACCTTTTATGAGGAAACACTCTGCTTAAATGTAGGGGCACCATGTACTATAACATTGTCGGATAATAATAATGCTAACGTCTTTGTTTTTTGAAGTAGTTTGTTCTAAGTATTTGTAATGATTTCCACCGTGTAGTTCAAATTAAATAACAATTCTTTAGTAATATGTGATGGTTATGTGAGATTTTCTATAATGATCTAGTTGATTATCATCATCACCAGCTCACTAAACGTTCCTACCAAGGGGCGCGGAGCCTACCCTGAGAGGTGACTATATCATAGTCAACCACGCTGGCCTTGCGCAGGATTTTCATATGGTAAGATATAAATATTTTTTATCAATATCTGATTTAAATATAACAAAGAATAACTCCTTTTAATTAAGAACGTCAACAATGAGAGAAATGTAGATTTAGAATATAATAGCACAAGCGTTTCGTTTTTGATTTCCTAATTTTTTACAGCACAACGTGTGGTGACCACACGACGGATAAGGTAACCGTTGGTGGATTATAGCAGATGCATTTACACCCAATAATTAAATTATAAACATTATCTAGCAGAGTTATTGCTTATAATCTTAATAGTTATGAATCTAGAAAAAGACTTTTCACCCAGCAAGATTAAGGGTGTGTCGTTTTTCTCGCACTTTTGGCATAAGATTCGAATTTTAAGTCGAAGTTTGGTCTTGCACAAATGCAGATTTGTGTTTGCTATTTTACTAATCTCAAAGTTTAGATGTATGAATCGATGTTTGAAGATATCTCCGGAACGGCTCAACGAATGATGTTTGGCTCAGGTACAGAAAGTAGTCTGAAAACACACTAATTATTTTTTATTCCCCGCTGGCAAAGTCACGGGTATAAGCTAGTATGTATACTATATTATATTACCTCTGTATTAGTTGCATCAAGATTTCTTAGAACAAGCATAGTTAAGATTTTTTATAAAGCAAATGCTGCATATTTAAATGCCCCGTATAACTTGGCAAATATTTGTTTAAGTATTCAATAATATTGGTACTCCAGCGACGGCTCTTTAACTTAGGAATTTCCTTATTTATCGAGATAAAAAAAACGAACAAGTATGCCATAGTTTCAATAGTTAGTAATGCGTCACTGAAAGACAAAAATTAACAAAAAAAAGGAAAAAAATCCCTTGCCAGCTTTAATCAGACACTAAAAATATAATTCTAGGTAAGAATATAATAATTTTAATACAAATTAATATTTTAAAATTTAATACAACTTTATTCTAATAAAATAAATATTCTCATATAAATCTTATCTCACCGCTTACTAACTAATATTATTAATGCGAAAATTTGAATGTATAAATGTGTGTTTGAAGGTATCTCCAGCACGGCTAAACTTACTTACTAGGTTTCTTTTTATTTACGCTCGGTCGGAGTCACAGGCAATACCTAGTATGCTTATAAATTCGTTTTAATGTCGACGCGGTAATTGTTTTTGCTCTTAAAGCGTCAGCGTTAAATTGTAATTTAAAATTGAATTAATTAACAAATCGTAATTCAAATATATCATAAACTAAACTGAATGTGACCAATATTCATCACCATTCACCAACATCATTTATATCAACAAAGAATGATTTTATTTAACAGTGGTAGAGCCAGCTTCAACATCATCGCACGAATTGTCCGGTTCGCCCGGTGAAATACCGCGACCACACAGAAGACAGGCGTCAAATGGAAGCAATTCCGTATTTCGTCTGATGAGTGTGGTGCTAGAGACTAATTTTCGTCCATTTCTCCTCTCTTACCTTTTAAGATTAAGGATGGCAGCGCATCTGCAATTACAGATGTCTATGGGCAGCGGTCGCTTCGCTATTTCAGCGAATCCAGGTGGCCGCTTGCTCGTTTGCCACTTTAACTTTAATATAAAAAAAAAACTCCAAAATGTGCTAAAAAATCTGGAATGCAGTTTTCATGCAGATGTAGCAAACATGCAAGGATAGGCAGAGTAATGCCAAAGAGGGCAAGGAAAATGATGAAGGGACCATCTTTAGGTTTTTTAAACTAAATACAGCAGCGTTTGCAATGT
>QDHC01004151.1:50878-61490 GCA_013186455.1 Papilio dardanus tibullus | reverse complement strand
TTCTTTAGCGAGTACGAGATGTCCTGATCTGTCCACTGTGAAGAGGGGACGTGGGCGGCGGCTCCTAGAAAATAAAACAACGTTTAGTAACAGTATTGCAGGATAGTAACAGTTTTGCAGTATGGTAACATTACTGCAGTATGATAACAGATTTGCAGTAAAATGACATTATTGCAGTATGATGACTGAGAGCGTCGGTGGCTCAAGGGTTTAGCTCTTCACTTGTAATCTGCAGGTCCCATGTTCGAATCATTTTTGTGTACCCGACGCTTACGGTGAAGAAAAACATCGTGATGCAACTACACATATCAGCGAAGAAATTCAAAGATATGTGTGAAGTCGAGACGTACTGGGCCAGCGTGGTTGACCATGGCCTAATCACCCCCTTAGCGTAGACTCTGACCCTCTTAGTGGGGACGTATAATGAGCTGGTGATGAGTATGATAACAGTTTTGCAGTAAAGTAACATTACTGCAGTTTGATAACAGATTTGCAGTATAGTAATAGAATTTTAGCATTAGTAACTTTTCTGCAAAGTGGTTATTAGTGGTGAGATAGTTACCTCAGTTTAGCGCTCCTGTTCCTAGAGGGCGTAGCGACAGCGGTGGCTTGAGCAATTGCTGGGGCTTGTTCTGTGGTCTCCTAAAAATGAAAAATTATCTTTTCTTTCAATATTGTTGATTTTACTCTTGATTTTATTCTACCTTTTCTTTTTCAGTATGTTTAATCTCTTAAGCTTTGTTCGCACCAGGATAGTATTTTAGTCGAGTAGCAAGTAGCATTTATCCGAGAAAACATTTACTACAGTTCGGACTCGTTTAAAACTAAACGAACGCACTAGGGTAGTAATTTAGTAAATAAACGTGTCCAAACATTTTAGTAGAATAGATTAGTAAATCCTTAGTTCGGATACTTGCTACTTGCTACTCGACTAAAATACTATCCTAGTGCGTACAAGACTTTATGCATAATAATAATGACTGGTTAATAGCTTTGCCGTTTTTTAATTTTGATCAAATCGAAAAATAATGAAAAATATTTACAGAAAAATGACACAAAAGCATCTACTTTTCCACACATGCATTCCCATTATGTATTACAAAATGAAAGTTATTATGCGTTGTTTTTTTAATCATTATATTGGGTCAAAAGTTGACCCAAATATCATAGCAAGGCCATTTTCTCGCTTTCAAAAAGAGATAACGCATTTGCCTCGCAGCTACTCGCCTCTAGTGATTTTTCACGTGCAAAAAAAAACTCGCTGATGAAAATTATTAAAGTGCTATTGAAAAAAAAAGTTCTCACGTCTGAAGTTAATAACTTGAACGTATTGATTCGTGTCGAAAGTGCCACTTTAGAACTTATTGCGTTCAATTAAATATTAAAAAATATAAAAATATTTTATTTTACATGTATATTATTTGCAACCTTTAACCTTAACATTTAAGCCATTTACATTCAATATTTGCTTTAACAGAAGTATTTTAAACATAGTTAGTAAATACTTTAAAATTTATATTAAGATTTTGTTACTTCCTTTATTATTTTTAGAAATATCGGAGCCATATTATGAATTGCCCGCTAGCCTGATACAACACGACCACACAGAAGACAGACATCAAGTTCGAAGTATACCGTTTGATCCGAAGTGTTATTTTTTTTAGTTTTCCCCTGACATTGAATCAATGACTTTACTTACTTTTCTTCATTTACATTTACAATTTCTGTTACGTTTTTATATTTATTAATGATCTGAAGTGTATTTAGAACCATTTCTAATTCCCTTCCCCTTCTCAGGAAGGGTAATTTAATAAGGTAGGGAACAAACTAACCTCTGTATCAGACTCGGTAGTGGTTTGATATCCACGGTCGGCTTGATCTCTTGGGCTTGACACAGGGACGCCGTATTGAGAAAAGGCACGGGGTTGAGTTCTGAAAAAAACAAATAAATCTGAACTTGTATAAGCAATTACTTATTATAAAAGCATTATTGATTATTGAGGATTTTTCTTATGTCATCATTGTTGTATTTATGTTAATAATTGAGTTTTTATAAACCGTTTTTAGTAGGTTACAAAAGGTTAACAGTAAATGGGTGTTTTTATTCAGCAGATTTATCCCAGCTGTTGCTCTCGATTTCGTCCGCGTAGAGTTAAATAATATAGCCTATGTCACTCGGGCATAATGTAGCTTTCTAACGGTGAAAGAATTTTTGAAATCGGATCAGTAGTTTTTGAGTTATTTCAATACATTCATAAATACAAATCTTTACTCTTTCAGTGCTAGAATAAAGTAAATTAAACAAACACCATTGAGAAATATTTCAATTGTAAATAAGTCGAGTAAATTAGAACGAGGCGTTTATTTATATTATTCTAACATTATCATGTAAATTAGAAATCTTTTCACCGTGTACTATATTAAGTGACCCGGGAGGCCTCATTTTAAAACTAGCACGGATGACTGACTTTTATTATTAACATACAGTGGACTGTGTAAAAAAATACACGTTGCGTAAGCGGTTAAAGCTTTTCAAGCAGTAAAATTATATCCGATGGAGTTAGTTTTGTAAACTCAATTCCTTTGTAAGGATGAAGAGTTTATCGATTAACTTAACTACGATTTTTTGTAATTATAGAGAAAACTAGCTTTAATTATTAGATACTAGCTGCAGGACTTCGTCCGCGTGGAATTAAATAATATATCCTATGTTATTCGGGGATAATGTAGCTTCCTAATGGTGAAAGAATTTTTGAAATCGGACCAGTAGTTCTGAGGTTATTTCAAAACATACAAAAATATAAAGTTTCTCTCTTTATAATATCAGTACAGATTAAGTGAACGTAACTGTTTTGTGTTATTTCCATTTATTTTTGCAGAATGTTAAAGGGAATAATGTTATTTATCCTAACATTGAATCCACATATTAAGTACTCTAATCGTTAAGCTATTGTAAATTGACGTAACTATAAAATGCCTTAAAAAAGGTGTCAACCAATTAAGATTAAAGTCACGTCCGAAATGACAAAACGAGGCAATGTTTATTTTGATACTTATAAATATTCAATAAGCGAAGTCGAATTCATATTCTCTAAGTGTACTGATTACTGACCTTGTCCCGAATGCTGTTGCTACTGCAGTTGCCTTAGTACCATCATCTTCTTCTTCTTGCTCCTGATCAATATCATTATCTTCTTTACTAACATCTAGACCGCTCTGTAAAGCATCTTGGCCTTGAACTATCGGCTCTGCACCAAATTGATTTGGGAATTGTTGGGGGATTTGATTCTGGTAATATTGGGTCAAATCTTGAGGATAGTTGACTTGATTTTGGGGAATAAAACCCTGTTGCGATGGGTATTGAGTTTGGATTTGGGGTTGGTACGCCTGTTGGGGTTGGTAAACTTCTTGAGGTTGGTAAGACTGCTGGTAAATATATTGTGGTTGTTGTTCTTTGGTTTCAACGGATTCTGCTTCAGGGTTTGTTGGTGGAAGGTTCGGTTGGGGTTGGTATACCACTGGTGTAGCCTGAGGGTACTGCTGAGGAGCGATTGGTTGATATTGGTTAACCGGTTGGTATTGAGGTAATGGTTCCTGTGCTTGTAAAGGTTGATACTGGTTGGGAACCGGTTGATATTGCGGGACTGGTTCCTGGATAAATTGTGGCTGTGCAATCGGTTGGTATTGATTGACTGGTTGATATTGAGGCAATGGTTCTTGGTTAAACTGTGGCTGAGCAATGGGTTGGTACTGAGTAACCGGTTGGTATTGGGGTAAGGGTTCTTCCGCTTGTACGATTATTGGATTAATTGGTTGTTGAGCTTGTTGGACTAATAAAGCGGGTTTTTGGATAATGGGTTGTTGTTCGGGGATCAGAGTCTGTTGACGGGCGGGCTGGTTTTGCGCTAAAACTGATGGGAGAGCTGCGAAGTGTGCTGGGCCATCGTAGCCAGTTGTTTGCTTCGCAGGGGCGCCTTGCTGTGGCGGTTGGTAGAAGACTTGTTCTCTGATTTGTCCGAACTGTTGCAGTGGTAAGAACTGTGGCTGTAACTGCAGTTGTGATAGGGCATTTAAGAAGAATTCTGGTGGGTATTCTTGGAGATCTTGTTTTGATACTTCGACTGATATCTTGGCTTTCTTTGGTAAAGCGTCCTTATTCAGTCTCTCATCTTTGTTGAAGCTGGGTTCAGTTGTGGGTTCGGCTTGTTTAGGTCTTGCAGAGGTTGTTGGTGCTGGTGTAGTTTGAGCGAATTGGCGAGGTGGTTGTGGGTTCGGCAGACCGCTCGCTGCGTTGGGGTTGGCAGGGAATTGTTGTTGTCTTGCCAACTGACGTGCCTTTTCTTGTTGAAGCTGGAACTGAATGAATTAATTATTAATTTCCTCGTCAAATAAAGCCAACAGTTTAATTTAATATGTAAGATGATGGAAAATGATTCATTATGATGTTTTATTACTGTCTACTGCTTTTTTCTAGCAATTTGCATTTAAATTCTAAGCCGTATCATACTGAAATAGCATCACATGTTTTGTTAATTGGTGACGCAATACGTATACTGTTAGAGCCACGTATCTTGCGCTAATTATGTATTCAACGACACCAAGGATTGAATTTTAATCAAGTCAATTTGGGAACGCTCAGATATTCCACACCTGTGTTCTCTACTTACTTCAATTACTATGTTGAGTAACTTACGTGTTGACATTCACATGCTTATTGCAAAGGCTCGTTGCTTGCACCATGATTCTTGAATTTAAGTTTTTCTTGAGTAATTTCTTAGGTAGCTAGTTAAGGTCATTACATCCTACAAATACTAATTTTCATAATAAAAGTTCAAGACAAAATATATCAATGAAACCTTATCAACTACCTCTTGCGTATTTCAACTTCTATAGTAATAGTGAAGTAATTATGGAAGACGGATTTGTTTTCTTTACCTGTGATTGTTGGAAGTTTGATTCCAATACTTTGATATCACTATTGAAGTCCGGACCGACGTATTGCTGTCCATTGACAGGTGATACTTGGAATATCGGCAGCTGTTCCTGTGTCGGCAAGCCTTGGACGGATACATCGGCGACAGGGTCGAAACCTAACGGTCTATTGGTACGGGGGTCTGCTGGCGGGAGATATTGAGGCCTCTGTGGTTCCTAGAACAAAGATTATAGTCAAACCTCGATAAGAAAGAAACCTTTATATATGAGAGTAATTCTCTGGTCCTGAAGGGCTACCTCAAAGTGAGAAATTCAGTTTAGAGAGGAGCCTCTATAAGCAAGACAAGTATCGTGGTCTCTTGGGCTCTCGCTTATCGAGTTTCGACTTTATACGTAACTAGTTGACGCCCGCGACTCCGTCTGCGTGGAACTAAACATAGTAAGTAGACTAACATAGGCTATGTGTACTTTCACACTATGTTCTTCGTCTGGGCAAAACATCGAAATCTATTTTCTAGAAACTTTCAAACAAACATTTATGCATCGTAACTTACGCATCTTATTAGTAAGAAGTAAGATTAAATCGGAAACTTATAGCATGGGGTACCATCTAATAGTATTTTTTTTAGTTTATTTTTTTAATACTAGATGGCGTTACAAGAAGAGTATTGAGTACTAATATAGTATTATCTTATCTGTGCTTATAGCAATATACATAATCATCTCCGCGTTATCACCGTAGCGTGAACAGGTTTTCGTTCACCGTTAGATCTATCATCATCCCAATCATCACTTGATCATGTCACCTTTCACCGAATCCATCGCTTGCTATCTCTTTTGCATCCACCACTTTCGACAATTATGCTTAATTCTCTCCCTTATGTTTTTGTACGGTCGAATCTAAGTTGGAGGATTTAATTCTTTGACTATACAAACCTGTGTGGATGCTTTAGTAGGCAATTCGAACGCTGGACCGCTAGGCCTCCAGCCGCTCGGCGCGTAGGGTGCAGGCGCCTCGCTGAGAGACCCAGCCACCAATAGTGATACAATCAACAGTTCCTATAAGGGATATAGAGTTATGAATATATAGATAGGGACTCAATACAGTAACGGACATAGAGTTAAGAAGACATAGATAGGGACGAAAGTTACTTAAGGACGTAGAGTTAAGAGTGTTTAGATATAAAATAAATATATTTTTAAATAATTTCTTAGTACAGTACTTTTAAAAACAACCAAATTAGATTAAAATAGTTAGGTCGATCGTTTATGTGCCACTCTTACTTCAATATCCCGAGTGTCCTTGTTCGTTACTAGCGTAGAGTTAAGAATGTTTAGATAGGGATATAAAATTATCAAAGCAATTATTACATTATAGTTTGTTAGCACGGTTTTAAAACATTTGTTAAGTTGTAAGTAACTTTAAACAGTCGAACCTGGCTAAACGAGTTACGAGGGACCGCGATATTTGTCTGGCTTATTGAGGTTTCTTTCTAATCCGAGTTTCTCGCTTATGGAGGTAGTTCGTTGGGACCAGAGAATGACTCTCGTTTATCCAAGTTTAACTGTATTTCCATATTTTAGTTAGTTTTGTTAGTTAATGAATAAACAATGAAGATCGTAATCCCGAAAAGATATGCCTTAACATAGTTCTAGGATTTTATTTTTGTTCTTTTTAAAGTATATCACCCTCATATTCATTAAAATAACAAAATATTTTAATTTATAGACAAAAATACAAATTGAGATTTACGGTTTTTTTATAAAAATGTTTCTCTACTCTACATTTATGTATTTTACCGTTTGCCTTAGTTTATTTATATTATTATAAGATAAATAAACAAACTAAGCAATTGATATTCAATAATTTATCAATTCAATACCGCTGCCTCTAAACGGAGTGAATTTAGGTCAACTCAAAAATTGCGCTTCGAAATATTATTTCAAAAATATCAGAAATTTATCGAAGATATTTTAAAATGATTTCAAAACTATTTTACAATTTATTTTAAAAAAATATGTTAAAAAATCTAAGTTATTGAAAGAAATTATTATTACTAAAATATTTTTTAAGATATCTTAACGCAAACTGATTAATATCAATAATTATTAAACAAAAATTATAATTATCTTCATTATTTAATTATTATTAACGTAAATAATAAATTATAATATAAATAAAACCCAAGAATCCAATTAAAACAGGCAACCCATAACACAGACTTTGGCTAAAGGACTGATATCCAATGCCTTAATAAATTAAAAAATATATTAACACAGATTAAAAAACAAAAGCACAATCACAAACACAACATATCACCTTCATTTTCGTTCACTTTCGCTTCTTGTTGTTGACGGGCGCTGGTTTTTATAGACATTGCCATAAATAATTATAATTCAAGCAACGAACATATTTCGACCTTACGAATTTTAGCTAGCCTACGCATACCGCTTTGTCCGGGATATGACCCTTATTATCTAAAAAGAAGTATTCTACGAGGATATGCTTTTTGTGTTACTAGAATTTAGCTTTCGGTGAACCGATTTTTATGATTTCTGGTTTCATAGTTGCTCTGAAAAGAACGGCCATGTAAAACAAAATGGCGTCTTAGTTTAATTTAATTAAACATTTTAAATACGATAGTTTATAATTATATAACTTTACTACCTGTTGTTCACAACTAGAGTTAAAAAAAAATGTTACTCGGGGATAATGTAGCTTTGTAATGATGAAAGAATTTTTGAAATCGGCCCACTAGTTTTTGAGTTATTTCAATAAATACAAAATAACAAAGTTTTACTCTTTACAATATTAGTATAGAATAAACTGAAATAATATTTTAATTTATCCAAAATTAATTGTATTAAGTAAGAAAATATTTGTCAAGTTTTGAAATTATTCAAATTTACAAAACTTTACAACGAAGCTACTTCGACTTTTCAACTTTACAATGAGAAAATAGATCAGAATACCTCCATTTGCCCAAACTCATAATAATAAAATAACATTTATATATAACAAAATTAGATTTTTTACTATTAAAATTAAAGGTACCCAAGAAGTTTAATAAGAAAACTACTGGTTTTAATTTGACGCGGTTTTGGGGGTTTACCCAAAGTACCATGCCGTACAGATTCGATAGGGAACATCAAAAATGTATGGAACTGACAATGACGTTCGATATCTCACACATGACAAGCATATGACTTTTCGTATATCATTGTCAGTTTCATACATTTGCGTCGATTACATCAGCGATATCGCCAATGTAAAGATACTTTTGGTAACCCCTCTGGCATAACATTATGCTTTTCAGATACATTCTTGTTGGTAATAAGTTCTTCTTATATCCCCTTATTATGTCTCTTTCCAAATTACACTGACCTCTATGTTCCACTGGATAAGCTACAAGCATTTGTAATTTGTACGTATTTAATTTTCCTCAATTTGACGCTGTCAGCAGCGGTGTACTCTTATAATACAGCCTATTTACATATTATTTAATCTATCCAGCATTTATTTATACTCGTAGAGATCAGTGTAAGTAAACCTTGTACGTTCATTCATTCTTATCTTTTTATTCGTTTAATATATCTTTTCTTCAAAAGATAAGGGGGCACAGAGTTGATCAACGACGCCCTGCGACATCTGCAATACCAGAGGAACCACAGACGCGTTGCCGGCCTTTGAGAAGGTGATACGCTCGCTTCTTGAAGGACCCTTAGTCTTAGCGCTTTGGAAATACCGTTGAGGACAGACCATTCCACAGTGCGGCTGTGCAAGGCAGGAACCGCACTGTAAAGGTAACAAACCATTTCAATACTTTAAGTCGTAAATAATCGCATAGTCCTGTAATAAGGAAGTCAAAGAAAGGTTACACCACATATGCTACGTAACTCGGCGATATCAAACATATTAGACTGACCACAGACGCAAGGGACGTGGTAACAATATTGATTCTCTCGCTTACGTATGCCGAAAACACCCTAAAGGTGCCATATAAAACCTTTACTGGTCATTGTTTGACAAAATATTTTTATGCCATAGAAGATAAGACTTTATTGGCTTAAAATAAGGTTGATAATCCAGTAGATTTTGAGTCAAAATCATGAAAAGATTAGTAAACTATGGTACTCCGAAGAAGAATCTTCAAAAATGTAAAAATAGAAAAAAGTATGTTCCGTGCTGCTTTAAATGCAGTTCTTTGATTTAAAGCTTAACCCATCTTTTGTAGGTCTCAGGTCCGTTATCACCAACCAACCACTAAAGTAGTTTTAGATAGGTGTCTTTTTGCTTAAGGGTCTCTCTAAATCTAATGGATCCCTTGCGGTCTAAAGTGACACTTAATTGTTGGTGGAAACGAAAGTATTGTTAGGTGATATTGCGTTAAGGGTTACCTAAAATTGAGGGATTGTTGGTGAAAACGGCCATCATATGTTCAATTTTAGCTGATCCGACTACAGAGGTGGCATTACTATTATGCCAGCTCGTTCCATAGACCCTATAAAAGGCAATATAGGATTGTCATGTGCTGGTAGGACAAAATCCCAAAAGAAAAATTTAAAAAAAAAACAAAAATGTGGTTACAATTATGTACACTGGAGCCGTTGTTTATAAATTGTTTACTGTAATCTCCTAAATGTAACTTTTCACACTCTTTTTCTAATCCCTTTAATATATTTGATAACTTTTCATGCTTTTATTATCATAGTATACTAAAGCCTTGTTCGCACCAGGATAGTATTTTAGTCGAGTAGCAAGTAGCAAATATCTGAACAACGGATTTACTAATCTACTCTACTAAAATGTTGCTGTTCGGAAACGTAAGTCTTTAAGGCTTTAAGCCTTGTTCGCACCAGGATAGTATTTTAGTCGAGTAGCAAGCAGCATTTATCCGAACAAAGGATTTACCAGTAGTAAATCCTTTGTTCTACTGGTAAATCTACTGTTCGGACTCGTTTAAGTCTAAACCTTACTATCGTAGTAACTAAACGTATCCGAATAGAAACATTTTAGTAGAGTAGATTAGTAAATCCTTTGTTTGAATCTTTGCTACTTGCTACTCGACTAAAATACTGTCCTGGTGCGTACAAGGCTTTAGCGTTAGAAGAGTAAGTATAAAATACAATTTCCCAGTTTTCCTTTAAAGTACAACAATCACTTAAACTTCGAAGCACATAACTTTTATAACGAAAACCTCGACTGAGAAATGGTACGACATTTGCTGTCTGTATTGCTTTATTTAAAATAAACTTTGAACTGAAAGAAATTGACTTTGAAAATCAATTCAGTTATAAAGGAGATTAATATTTATTGAATTTGATTCTAAGCAAAGGAAATTAATTAAGATGAAGCTGTTATTATTGTTGCGGCGAGAACACTGGCCAGCAAGAAGAGACATCTTTGGTAGCAATTTGATACTTTTTAATTTTACAATAATTATTTTCTATCTTTTGTTTTTTGTAAAAATGTTAATACATCTTTAGCACTGGATGGGCTTGTTTTATTTTAAACTTTTTCTTTAATTTTTAAGTAATACAAAGATATCGCAGTTAACAATTACCGCTCTAAATACTTAGTTAAGTGAACACTAAGGGAGATCCTTACATAACTTTAATTTCAAATACAAAAATTACACTAAGATGACCATTTAACGAGGTTGAATATCACAGTTAGTAT
>QDHC01004151.1:19621-38080 GCA_013186455.1 Papilio dardanus tibullus | reverse complement strand
AAAAGAACGATTTATATTTTATGAGTGAATCGATTATTTATAGATTAAAAAACGGCACTAAAAATGCAGAGTTTTTCATAGATGAGATATTCTCTTTAGCCATAGACAAAAAGGGAGAAGTGTATTTCATTCAGCCAGCCAGTCGTGGTATTTACAAATTGGATTATAGCAAAGATGTTTTGTTTGAAATTGGTGCGTTTGGTACTGGTTTACCTTTCCGTGTTGTATTTGACGCTGATAATAATATAATATACCATGATACTGACGATGAGAAGATATATTATATGACACCAAATTATAGTTTATGTACGGTCTCGACTAAAGGTAGAGGGAAATATACGAAAAAGTTTGTTGCACTTTCGAATAAATGAAAAAGTTAAAATGCGTTGTTATAATTTAATAAATCTGACTGAATGTATGCTTAGTGAGTTTATAAACTGACGTAAGTTTTTAATCGTACGGTGATTCAAACCAATGCATTATTTTTATACGAATTTTTTAACTTTAATTAGCTAATAGTTGTATGTATAAAATATTTAAAGATATATTTAATTTATAGTTTAATTCTTTTTACTTAAAGAAGCAAAGATGACTGTGAAATTAGTAATTATAATGATTTATAAGAGTTTTTAGTTATAAGATTTTTTTTAATTTTAAACGTTCAAATAAAATATTTCATGTATACGTCATTTATTTTCATTTATAAGAAAATATAATTGGCACTAACGAAAAACAAATCCTATTTCAATTATTTTTTATTTTAGAAGTTACGTTAAACCTTTGAAAATATAATAGCAAACAACACCTCTTATTTGTTGCTATTTACAATTTACGCCAAAAAAATTGATTTTTTAAACCTTGCCAGTTTTATAAATATTATGTTATTATCGCAAAAGAAATCAAAATGATTTTTTTTCATATATTTTAAGAAATATTCAAATTAAATCTCAAAAAAAAACACAAAATTAAAAAAATAAAATTTTAATTTCGAAAATATAAATCACAATATTTATGTACATTATAACGAGACCCTTCCCCAAATAAAAAAGCGAGCGATTTTGAACCTTATCCCTTTAGTTTTTAGACTTTAGTCTGCTTACATCGCCGCGAGGACCAAATCACATGTATCGGCTCTAAAGGTAGGAAATTCTTGATACTTGGCTTATCACTTGACTTCTGTCTGGAAATTTAAAAAGTGTTTGACACCAATATTAGTATACTAACTACTTTGGGACGTACAAAAAATTACACCAAAAATATGAAAAAATAATTTTTTTTACAGTTCGACACCAAAAAATACTTTTAAAATCTGTCAAAGTATTAATTACAAGCTGTCATAATGGTTTATATTTTAAATATACTAAAAATACGCATAGAAATTATATAAAAAAAAAACATTTTTTAACTATAGTATGATATAACGACACTTTCAAAAATAGTTAAGATTACAGGCGTTCATAATAGAATTTAATAATTACTAATATAATGCAAAAGTTACGATGGATAGATATTTGAAGGTATGTCCAAAACGGCTTAACAAATATTGGTAAAGTTTGGTATAGATGTAAACACATACACTATTACTATGTTTTTTTTTTTAATTCCGCGCAGACGAAGTCGCGGGCGAAATCCAGTACCTGATATTTTTTTTTGTGTATTACTTTATAGAAGTAAATATACGTACATTACACTCGACGTTTTCACGAATTTTATTCGCCATAGTTTCATCTTTATATTCTGCCTCGAGATTGAAATGCTGTAAAAAATAAACATTTATTAAAAAAACAAGCTTATAATTTTGTCATTTCATAACTAAGAATTGTGCAATTTTTTTTTATTTAAAAATAATAAAGTAGACTTCAAATTATGGTTTTCTAAGAAAACCATATCAACAATTTAATCTATTAAACTATAACTTAATTGTAAAAATATTCAAAAATATTTACCGAATACGTTGCTAAACATATTTTTTTATGCCTAAGCTTTAAAAAAAACATTTTTACCCCTAAAACCATGCAAAGTAACGCAATTTTACACTATTTAAAAATTTTAAAATACCAAAAAGCAATTAATTTTAAATTTAAAAAAAATTCTAAACCTACCTTCAAAATTTCCTTATTACTCAAATGATCCCCGGGTCCCGTCTGTACAAAATGTCGTACATTCCCTCCCTTCACTAACATCGCGCCCCCGGTTTGCACCCAATCACCTTTATAATCACCACCTAGTCCTAATTAAACAAACAATATACATAGAAACCTCTAAAATGTCCACATTTGTTAACATATCCGCGGGTGAGATTTGCACGAAGTGACGCAACTTTTCGCCATCTTTGATCACCAGAGCGCCGCCATTTTGTAAACCGTCGCCGCACAAGTCGTTGTGCAAACCTATATTTATTTATATTACTAACTTTTTAACTACGAAAAACTACAAAATACTATTATTATGAAACTACGACATAAGAGGAACTAAGTTAGGTAATATAATTTACTTTAACTACTATTTGGAACGTCGGTGGTTCAGGGGTTTACCTCTTGACTTGTAAACTGCAGGTCCCGAGTTCGAATCCTGCCATCTACCAATGTTTTTCATATGTACATATTTACCCGACGCTCTTTTAGTGAAGGTAAACATCGTGATGTCTGCACATATCGGCGAAGAAATTTAAAGATATGTGTATTCACGGAAAATACGCGCTAGTCGTGGAAATGCGGTAAATGGAGCCCATCATGGGTCGAACTTTACCTTTAACCAATATTTATAATTCAGGTGTCATGTTATTGTGGACGCATAGTACCTATTGCGACTTAAGATAATAATAGAGCTATTGATACAATTACATAAAACCAGTGTTACAAGTTCAAAGTAACAGGAAAATGTATATGAAAATTGCGCAATTATTACTAGTTTGTAAGAAGTTATTGAATCAATCAAGAAAATATTAATTGCTCTATTAGGTATTTTAATGGTCTACGGGGTCTAAAACACCTTGAAGTACGGGGTCCATAACGCCTCGTACCACAGGGATGGAAATGGGAAAATTTCAGTTAAATAATAATTTATAATAGTGATTGATAAAATATTTTTGAAATTGGTGTAGTAGTTTTTGAGTTTATCCTTATCCTTACATAGTATAAAACAAAAACGCTTTTTATGTTTGTCACTATACAGGGTGTCCCAAAATTCAACGATAAGCCAGTGCCAGTGCATCACCAGAACGGTACCTGCATAGGGAAAANNNAACGCTGCAGTATTTAGTATCAGCATTATACCGATTTGCACCCGTGCGAAGCCGGGGCGGGTCGCTAGTTATATAAAATAAGCAACTATTATACTTTACCCATTCCCCTTCCTTTTGATATCGCTTCTCTGGATTGTTTCCAGAATAAAGATGTTAAAATTGATACAACATTGAATCTTTTGAAGCCCAAAGTGTGATATGTTGTTATATCTTCCACGTGATATAGATCTGAAATCAATAAAAATATATTACTAACTGTTACCCGCGATTTCATCCGCTAGGAATTGAAAAAAAGTAGCTTGTTTCCGTCTAGACTATGATATACATCTGTGTGGCTACAAAAAGTAATTTTCGATTGGCTATATCGCTGATGGAAACGACAAAAATGTATGAAATCGACAATGACATTCGATAAGTCATTTGCTTGTCACGTGTGAGATATCGAACGCCATTGTCAGTTCCATACATTTTTGACGTTCGCTATAGAATCGCTTTGTAGCTTTGTAGCTTTGTAACCTCTGTGCTGAACATCGAAATTAGTTTAATTATTTTGTAGATACCTTCTAACATACATTCAATAAGAATTACGTTTTATGCATTTTATATTTTAATACAAATTATTGCTAAAAGTTAAAATAATTAAAAAAAAATCGACACATTTTTCACACTAAACACACCTCCGTCGAAGTACTTTCCCTCCAAAAAATCCTTGGACCCAGCATTTTCTACACCAATTCCAACCAATTTTATATTATTTTTCTTCAATATTGGTGCAATCTCGCTCAACTGAAATATACATTTATTTATAAATTAACATACGATCTATTTAAATTATAAAACACTAACTTCACAAAACACGTTTTATAAAAAAGAAAAATTCATATTTTTGTATGTATTGAAATAACTCAAGAACTACTGCACCGATTTCAAAAAATATTTTACCATTAAAAAGCTACATTATCACCGAGTAACATAGGCTATATTTTTAAATCCACGAATACGATGTCGCGAGCACCAGCTAGCGTAAAATATAGCCTACATAGCGATGATATGACATTGTAATGGTGAAAGATTTTCTTTAAATTGAACCAGTAGTTTTTGAGTTTATTTAATACAAATACTTTTTTTTTTCATTTATAAGAGTGTAGATTTATTTTTTATTCAAACAAGCGGAAGGTAATTATAACATTGTTATTTTAAAAACATGAGAAACTGTAAAACAAAGAAATAAATTGTCTGACTACATGCATGAATAATTACATTGTTTTTCTTCACAAGTTTTTTTTTAATTATACAAATGCAGAAAAACTTGTGAAGTCGATCCGCACTGGGCCAGGGTGCTTGACTATGGCCAAGTGATCAGTATAAAATATACCTAGTAAGATTACAAAGATACATTCACGCATATAGGGTAAATGGCTAGACAACAAACTACAATAACCACAGTTTTTAAACTGTTTGCATGTAAAGAACCTATTATTAAAAAAATACAATTGCACTGATCAAGTAAATGTAATATATTAAAATTGTTTTAACCTTGAAAATATATTACGCCTTACGAGTATACTTGGTTTTGCTAGCGACTACGTCTATGCGGAATTTAAAAAAAAACTTAGTAAATAGCCAAGGTCTTCTATCAGTCTATGTTCCACATCATCAGCCTTTATCTGCCCACTGCTGAAGATATGCCTTTCGCAATGTTCCATATCTGGGTTTATTATTATCCGGGCGTCTAGTATCATCTATACTAATATTATAAAGAGAGAAACTTTGTATTTTTGTTTGTATTGAAATAACTCAAGAACTAATGGGCCGATTTCAAAATTTCTTTCACCATTAGAAAGCTACATTATCCCTGAGTAACATAGGCTATATTATTTAATTCCACGCAGACGAAGTCGCGCAGAACAGCTAGTTTTAAATAAAGTAAGCCTGCACTCACATGAACGCTTTTTTAAATTCATTGTAGACGCTTCTTTAACAACCTCTCTCATACAATCGCTGTAGAATGACTCTGGTTTCGTTCGTCCAGCACTCAAAATGCAACGCTGCCCGATTGACATTTAAAAGTGCCTCCGTGTGAACAGATACATTGAAATGCGTTTGTTTTATCTCAACGCTTTTTAAGCGCGCGTTGAAAAAGCGCTTGTGTGAATGGTTAAGAAAAATCCATCCAAACTATCCCATTTGTAATATTACAATTAATATGATATACAAAATATATCAAAGTTTATTGCCAATAGCAAAACATTTATAGAAAAGCATATTAACTCCTTTTTTCAAAGAATATGAGTACCAGGTCTAAACACTTTTAACTTAGGGTAGGCTCGGAGACCCTGTAGGCGGTGTCGCAGACGTCAAACAGTGCCCGTGACCCCGCCGTAATACGTGTGAGGGCCCTCAGGTTTTAATGGGTATTCCGGTCACCTTCTGTGGCCGGCGAGTCTCAGACTCCCTACGTCATTGCACACCCGGCGTAGGGGTGCATAAATGCATTTCATGACGTTTAAAAAGAAAAAGGCTCCGAGACCCTCGTTGGGAAATTATGATGATGATGAAATATTTTAGTAAATATATTTCCAGAATATAGATATACCCTACCTCCTTCGCCCACAGCCTGCACAGCATGCAGCCCCAGCGCCTGAAGAACACCACCACAGCATCCTGATCTTGCCAGAAAGTCTTTAATTCCACTTGCTATAAAAACAAAGGATTATATATTACTAACTGTTAGTCGCGACTTTGCATTAAAAAATATAGCCTATGTTATTCGGAGATAATGTAGCTTTTTCAAAGATTTTTTGTAATCGGCCCTGTAGTTTTTAAGTTACTTCAATGCATACAAAACTACAAATCTTTCCTCATTAAAGTTTAACTTATAAAAATATTGGGAAATATTTTACAAGTGAAGAAATTCAAAGAAATATGCAGTCAACTGTAGTAATGGGCAATTGGCGAGCTCACTATATCCCCACTGAGAGGCTCAGAGCCTACCTTAAAGGGTGACTAGGCCATAGTCAATGCTGGCCAGTGCAGGTCGACTTCACACATATCTTTGAATATCTTCACCTATATGTGCAGACACCACAATGTTTTCCTTCGCCTTAAGAACTGGAGCTTAGTAATTCTAACTCAGGGTAGGCTTTGAAACACTTTTATCAGATTCCCTAATACAGATGGTCTATGAGAAATTTTCTAGATTAAATCTATACTAATATTATAGAGAGAGAAACTTTGTATTTTTATATTTTAATGTTGTTCACGACTTTGTCAGTGTGGAATTAAATAATATAGCCTATGTTACTCGGGGATGATCTAACTTTCTAATTGTGAAAGAATTTTAGAAATCAGCCTTGTAGTTCTTAAGTTATTTCAATACAAACAAAAATACAAAGTTTATCTCTTTATAATATTAAAAAGAATTTTATATATGTATGAAAATAACTCAAGAACTACTTGGCCGATTTGAAATATTCTTTCACCATTAAAAAGCTACATTATCCCCGAGTAATATAAGCTATATTCTTTTAATTACACGCAGACAAAGTTGCGAACATCTAGTTATAGATATTTTCCTATATCTACAAAATATGCATATTTACTAGTCTAATCTCGTACTGTTGTGATAACAGGAATATATTCGTGTTACACCCAGAGTACTAAAATATATATCTAGTCATCTTCAGTAACAAAAATTCCAATATGATAAAATTATATCTTATCAAACAAGTTTTTAATGCAAGTATTGCTTAATACAGATAAAATAATATGTAACATACAAAGTGACTGACAATATTACACCAGTTTTAGTAACATCCTACTACTAGTTTTGGCTGTTTTTTTTCCACCAAAATCTCCTTAATATTTCTAAAATTCTAATAAGACTTTTTATTAGGAATTTTAGGTGCAAATGTTAGAAATGATTATTTTATAAATCTCGCAATCGTTGTTATATAAAATCATACTTGATTATAAATCGTATCCGACTTTGCTTTCGCTACGACCGGTTTTTGTTCCACGCAATACAATTAATATTTGTAACACAAATATGTTGAAAAAGTAATTGAAATTAGTACAGAATTGAAAAAAATAATTAAAATTTAATAGAAAGCTGTAAATTGCTAGTAGATGCAGTACATAAATTAAATAACAAAAAAATATATATCTTTACCTCTCCCCCTGGAATGCTTCTAATCTTATGTGATCCAATAGCGTTAATATCGACAGACATCTTTGTTTTACTACTTTATATGACCAATTCGTACGTTTACTCCTGAATTTGGTAAATAGAAATATTTTATGATTTTTTTATAATAAAAGCTGACAAAAACTCGCATTCATAAGCGGAAACAGGAGAAAACTGATTCTGATTTTGACGTAAACTGTCAATGTCAAATTATAAAAAAGAAAAAAAAATGGAATATAAGTCGCAATAGCAATTTTTAATTTTAATTAAAAATATGGAACTAATTTATTAATTTACTTTAAGTAATGTTATTTAAGTCATACTGTGCGCTTTATTTTCTTTTTATTATTTGTATGCATAAACATTTTTTAAATGGCAACACCGGAAGGTTCGCGTTATTTTTCATTTTCACTCGATTGTGATTTGTGACAGTCGCCGCGTGTTGCACCGGTTTTAGTTGTTATTTGAGAAAACATCACAAAACGTAAGTTATTATTTACTTTATTATGATACATTAATTGTTTCACATATAACTTTTACATGCATTCATCGTAAAGTTATCGAAATATCATAACATGACCTTGCACTTTCTGGTGCTTAGATCGATTGATTTTTTCTTATTGTACTATTTGATATTTAGTACAACACCATTTCAATGTCATATTCAATCAATTCATGCGTAATCATACTCGTAAAGCTATTATAGATTATGAGGAAAAGAGTTTTTCGAACTAACATGTAATGGTAAAGTTGTCAAATGTGGCCACATACTTACGTCATGGTCCGTAATTATCGTGTAAATACTTTATACTATTGTAAGTGACCAGTTGGGACGTACTTCAAGGCAATTAAAGACATTCTACTACCGCATTTCCTGTACAATGTCTAGGCATTTGTGACTCATATTTTTTTATTATTAGATGTGATATTTTCAACATTGTAGGTATAATGCAGAATGCTAGTGACGATTTTCCTTGAATTTAAACTGATATACTTTTGAATCAGTCATACAATGTAATTATTAAGTCTAATTAGCTTCTAGTATGACACTTGCACCTTAGGGTAGGCTCGCTAGACAACATAATATGTAATATTGAATTGGTGATGATAATAATATATTAGATGATGATAATATATTATATTGAATTGGTGATGATGATGACAATAAAGTTGTAGTTACTTATTTACTGTAAATTTAATTACAAACAATCGAGTTTTAGACCAATTAGGTAAAGCCTATATTTTGTATTTTCCTTGTTATTCTCCTTTTCCTCATATCAGTCTTGGTTCCCTGCCAAAATAATTATCTCTAGTATTTATGTTCCCATTGGTGGATATAAGCCCAATTTATGCTGGATTTTGATTATGGATTAAAATTAGGTCTCCAATTCGATTTTCATATGTATATATTTACCCGACTCTCCTAGGTGAAGGAAAACATTGTGATGCCTGCACATATCGGCGAAGAAATTCAAAGATATGTATTTACGCAAATTACGCGCTAGTCGTGCAGTTGCGGAAAATGGAACCCATCATGTGTAGAACCTTACCTTTACCTTTAGTTCTCCACACATTTGACTATTCACAGAATTGCTTCCATTTCACATCTGTCTTCCACTGTTACTCCCTACCACCTAAAATCATATACAGTTAAACCTGCATAAACAAAAGTCCAAGGCGCCTCCATATTTGTCCACCTTATAGAGGTTTCTCTCTAATCTGTGTCTATGGAGGTCGTCAGTTGGGGCAAGACAATGACTCACTTATTTCTATAAACGTCATTTTAAGTTAGTTGTAAGAGAAACTTATTTTTCTAATCGGAGATCATCCGTCAGGACCAGACAATGACTTTTCTAATATTTCTCATAGACCCAGTCCTCATTTATCCTGGTTTTAATGTATAAAACATGTGTATTTTTAATATTAAAGTTAGTGCAGTCTGTGTAGTGTTATCATATTATGATAAGGCATATCGCGGTTACACGGTAAACATTTTTACTATCATTAAATACTCAAGTTATATCTTTCTATGTTAAATATAGTGACAATTGCGGTGTATTATAACATTTATTCTATTAAATATAAAGTAGAGTTGTTTATGATTTCGTCTACATGTAATTATAAGGCCTATGTTACTCGGGGATAATGTAGCTTTTTAATAGTGAAAGCATTTTTGATATCGGCCCATTAGTTCTTAAGTTATTTCAATACATACAAATATACAAAGTTAGTATAGATATGAATGGTATAACACTTAATTGGTATACAATATTCAATAAATAATTTCATCATTGTTGATTCAACTTCCTCAATCAGAAGCTTAGGTTCTACCCAAGTTAGGGTTACTTACGGTGAAAGAAAACATCGTGATGCAACCTGCACATATCGGCAAAGAAATTCAAAGATATGTGTGAAGTCACGCAAAATACGCGCTAGTCGTGGAGTTACGGAAAATGGAGCCCATCATGGGTCGAACTAATACTACTAGGGTTAACTTAACCTTTCAACCACACTGGCCCATTAGAGGTTGGTCGGCTGCACAATTTAGTTTAGTTGGCACGTACCTGTGTTCGAACCTCTATGAGATTCTGAAGTCCCTTACCCCTATCCACTCTACTGCTTTAAAAATTGTTGAGATAGATCTAATTCATTTCCATGTATCTGTTCACGCGGCGCTTATAAATTTTTGAGTGCTAGTCGTACGAAGCAAGAGTCATTACAGAGATCGTATGAACGAAAGTGTTGGGGAGTAAAATAACAAATTTGTATCCACGTCTATAACGAACTTTATCGTACCATTTATTTACTCTAAGGCTTCATTAGACCGATGTCACGCAAAAAACAGCCTTACGTCGAAGCAAAACATCTGTTTTTTGCGCGAACTCGGTCTAACAAAGCTGTAAGTTATTTGTTTCAGTACTTCCAATTACATCGATCCTACGATATTGATATGTCTTGATACGATGACGTAAGACGACCTAGTTAGCCTGGGTTAATCAATACAGAGGGTCTATCATGATTGTTTCGAAAAAGAAATCGTAATATTATCGACAAAGTAACGCCGTAAAAGTCGACAACTTTATCTATACTCTATACTAATATTATAAAGAGAGAAACTTTGTATTTTTGTTTGTATTGAAATAACTCAAGATCTACTGGACAGATTTCAAAAATTCTTTCACCATTAGAAAGCTACATTATCCCTGAGTAACATAGGCTATATTATTCAATTCCACGCGGACGAAGTCGCGCGCATCAGCTAGTCGCAAATAAACTTGATAGGCCCTCTATACGGAATTACGGCGTTAGTCATGAAAGCAGTAGCTACGTTTCTAGTTATCGATTTATACTGCCTCTCACACACGACTTCGCGTGTCAAAAAAACCTATACAAAAACTAATCTATCTAGATTCTGGACATAGGCTATTTTTTTATTGCACGCATCCAAATTCAAGGGCAAATACATAGTGCTAAAATAAAATTGATTCTATTTCAATTTATTCTGTTTCGTCACTTTTTCGTTGCAATTGTCATGGTTAAAAAAACAAATGACGTCATACGACTGAGTAAGACAGGGAAACTAGTGGTTTTATATTATGAGTTTCTGAATTATAAAATGACTAGTCACTAAATAGCCTCCACATTGACTATTCGTGATTAATACCAAAGAGAATTCATTTATTGTGTATTAAAGATTGATTCTGGACAGAGTTGGCTGTGCATTGTGGACGCCCTCTGCCCAATTTCGGGGATATAGGACTTTAAGTAGTAAAGACTGATTTTTGTATTTTTTACGGTGAGTGATTTTTTCCCTTGGGTTAATTTTTATTTAATTTTTGCATAATTTTTGAACTTTTTGTACATTTTTTTAAAATCTGACGGATTTTTTGTTCTTTTCTAGCTTGTCAAATATTTTGTCAGTGTTATTTTGGACACTAATTCCTCGTATTGAGTAAAATGTTTTAAATTTTAGTTTATTTGGATTTTGTTGTTTACATTATTGTTCAGATATTTTGTATTTTTTTTTAAATTAATAAATTAATAAAGATGAAGGTTCGTTCGATGTTTCAAAAAGGAAAACGCAAAGGTAACATACAGAAAAAAACCGCTTTATTCCGAACCGAGAATTAGCGTTATTACTGTTGTAGTTTCTATGTTTGGTACATTTATAAAATTTATTCTAAAATACAGAACATCCTTCTGTTATTTCTTATGATACATAATCTGATCCTATGAGACCCCTGGTCTATCTTATTTAGTTCCGAGTGTCCTCCAGTATCGTATAATCGACGACTTATTGGTACTCGTTTATAGCAGTATACAGTTTTGCGAATTAGAGAGTAAAGGTTATCTCTGTACAAATTATCAAAACTTTAAACAAAAATATATACCCCTATATCACATGCTAAAATTTGTAAATTCCAAAATTTATTTGGAAACCGGCTCTATACTTAATCCGCTGGCACAATGACCCAAAGTGGGTCTTGGCCTCCAACACCAGAGAGCGCCATCGTCGCCTGTCCTGAGCGGTCTCCTATAGTCATCATTTAGGTTTACCCCAGTTAGGTTTGGTTGGTAATATTTGAGTGTTTCCCATTGGGCCAATCGATTCCATGAGGAAAAGTTACCATTAGGTCGATTGATCGATTCGGTAAACACTTGTATATCTTACTAATAATTATATGCGCAAGTTACGATGGATGGATTATGTTTATTTAAAAGTATTTCTGAAACGGCTTTACAGATCTCGGTGAAATTTTTCACAGATGTAGAACATAGTTTGCAAGAACTATGTATGCTACTATCATTTAGTTCTGCGCTTACAAAGTCGCTTATTTATTAAGTTTCCGGCTTAAATTGTTAAAGTATAAGTATATTTTAAATGTTATAGAACTGTTAACTTAGTAAAAAACTGTTAAGTCATCCGTAAAAGTGGTGACTAATTTGTCTGGGAAAACATTACAATACAGACGGACATGAATACAAAATGAGTTATGGCTATGATATGACGTCATCAATATAGAAGCAATCTAAATTAGCTACAAAAGGAATAGAGACAGAAGCTATTATAAAGACTCGAATGAAGTAAATATTCATTTATATATTGAAATACATACTTCTTCTTCTTTAATTTAAGTTATTCAACCTTGTCGGTGGAGTCCTTTCCGTGTAAATAAAAATACAGTTTATTTTCTCTTAATGAAGTAAAAATGTAATTGTATCTTTTGATTACAAAGTTTTGGCCTTGAATCAGAACAAGCTATGCATGATGTTATGCTCTAATGTCCTTAAAGGATCTTATTTCAACCAGAGTTCAACCTTCATGCATCATCATACAGAGCCTTGTATTGTAATATACATTGTTTTTATAGATAATTATTGATATGAAACTAATCTTGTTTACATCCAATCCACTTCCTCTTCCCATCAATTCTTATAAGGAAATGATGGAAAGGGGAAGTGGATTGGCGGGGGAGGGGACGCATAAGAAGAGGTATTTTCCTCTTGCTGTGCGTCTCTTCCGTAGATTAAGGGTAGGCAACGCATCTGCAATTGCAGATGTCTATGGGTTGGAGTCGCTTCGGATTTTTTACAGAATCCTGGTGGCCACTTGCTGGTTTGCCACTTTGTATTATAAAAAAAAAACATTTTATATGCAATCTCGCAAAAAGCAATCAGCCATCTGATATCTGTAAAATAGTTAAGTGACTGCGAATATTTCAAATAAGTTATAAGGCTGCCCTACCCTAGCTAATAGGGATACTGGATATTGGCCATAACACCCTCAAAGGACGAAACATAAGAATTCTTCGCTGTAGATACATTTTGTGATGTTTTGTAACTAGTCTGCACTCTGCCACTGTTGCTTATTCTCATTGTCCAGGTAAAATGTCGATCCACATCAAGGACTCCGAAGATCTGAAGACCAGGCTGGCGGAGGCTGGCGATAAGCTGGTGGTCATCGACTTCATGGCGACCTGGTGTGGGCCCTGCAAGATGATTGGGCCTAAACTAGATGAGATGGCCACTGAAATGGCCGACGGTATTGTTGTACTGAAGGTCAGTTTACTCTAGTTACTAAAGTATGACAAATTATGAATTAAATGACAGTAATGGCCGCCATGTTTACTTTGAATGGGAAATAAATAATGCTTTTTATAATATAGCCTTGAGGCCACATCAAGGTAAAGGCCAACTTGTTTAACTTAGCCGTTAAAGTGGTTTTACTCAACTGTTTATTATAATACATAGTTTATAAAGCAGTATTTTTCGGGATTCGAATCAACAAACTCGTGATCGGATTTTCGTATCCTTTGCCTTTGTTATTTTGAGTTCTGTAATATACAGGATGTTCAAATATTATTCTTAGATTGTCATAAGAGTATTATACAGTATGTTTCGTTTTAAGAAGTACTATTTATTTGTGAACTATATTTTCCAGGTGGACGTCGACGAGTGCGAAGATATTGCGACCGAATACAACATCAATTCGATGCCGACCTTTGTTTTTGTAAAGAGTTCTAAGAAACTCGAAGAGTTCTCCGGAGCTAATGTCGATAAGCTCAAGAACACAATTCTCAAGCACAAGTAAACAGTTACCGCTGCTGCCCTGTCCACCCCGGATACAGCGGCCGGATTTAATATAAACGATACATAATATATGAAAAAATAGCAACTAAAGTAACTTTTATTTCGTCCTCTATATAGTAAAGTTTTTAAATCTGTGTAATTTGTGTTTTCTCAATCAATAAGTTTATTTTGAAATATAGACAACAAATGGATACGTATATAATGTAAATGTTCATTTAAAGATCGATTTTATTTTCAGGGTTTTTTTTTAATAGACAATGGTGGTTTTTTTCTTTAATTCATAAATCTGTGATTAACCACAATGTGTCTTACGTAATATAAATTTATTTTGCGCACTAAAATTGCATTTATGATGCGTATATGCCCGCAACGGCTGCGCCATTGTGTACTTTGGTTTTTTTATATATGTTACACACAACTGTTACAACATTAAAAATATTGTGAAAAAATACTGTCTTTTTATAATCCTAGTGCCCAGTGGAGTATGACTTTAGTCAAGTTCAAGGTCTAAAATAGTCAAATATTTTTAACTGATTGAATTATTTTTGGACAAACAAACCTGCCTATAAAGGGTGGTAAAGGTTAACCGTTATCAGGATGCTTGGATAGCATTAGAGAAAAAAGTCGAGGGTTCTTTACTATCTGATATTTCATTAGTGTTTTCAAATATGTATTGAAATACCCTGGAAAAAACGTAAATAAGAATAGGTATTGAGGTTTTCCCAATTTTTAGTCCAAGTGTTTATTTTTGTAAACATATTTATTGCTGGCAATGAAGCCAAATATAGATTATTAAATACGAGTTTAATCTGCATTTTTAGTTTATGGTTTATTCATTTGTCTTTCGCCAGATTTGACATTGACAACTATTGGCTTAAAGGTCTTTGTTACCAGGCCATAAAATCTCAAAAAAAAAAAAATTGACAACTAGGCCATAAAATCTCAAAAAAAAAAAAAACATTGACAACTCGATTTTTCCCAGCCCAGCCGGTGTTCGGTGTGTTGGTTATTTTTTAATTTCTAAGCGTCGGAAAGGAATATTATTTAATAAGTAAACAGAGTTTATAGTATAAATATGGAAAACGACATATTTGACTCACTGGGCGACTTGGGGTAAGTTTAACCATCATTATTTTTAAGCACATCAATAAGAAAAGAAATCAATATGTTCTGAGAAAAGTCTCGATAATGAAGATCACAAATAGTATCTTCTAAGTCTATTAGAAATTTTTACCTCTATATATTTCATAAGGTCATTGCTTCTGTTTAATCTACAATTTAATTAAATTAATTTCAATATGTCCACCACATCTTTAAGTTTCTGTTTGAGTAAAATTGATTTGCTTAAAATAATGGTGAAATCACACAATGAGAGTTAATTATTGTGTAATTCTATTGGTTTCTGCTAGAGCTATCAGTTTAATGTTTTCCTTATACCATCTAACCTGGATAAACGAGAGCCAAGGGACCGCGAAATTTATCTCGTTTATACAGGTTTCGGAAATTTCAAAAGGGTTGTTGCCATTTTACTATAAAAAAAAACCTTTTTCAGCTATGATGGCCCATTATCAGATCCCGATGCATTCTCGAACGCCATAGAAGATGGACTCATGTCTATGGAGTTTGTTAAACTTGTATGTAAACTGGCCGAAGAGTTGAAAACATTATGTAAAGTAGAAGAATCAGTTAATATGATCAATAGTTTGGATGAAACGAGCTCATTTATGCTAGAATTGAGTTCATTTCTTAAAGAATTAGGTTGTTCTTATAGAGGATTGATTTCAGGTTAGTAGAAGTTTCAAATTTATTGATTAATTTAATATATGCAATGGCTGGACATGGAAAAAGACTTTAATACATTGGCATAAATTGGAAACAAAAAGCCTTGAGTAGACAGACGGGGATAAATTTACTGGAGCATGCCCGAGCCCGCCCAAAGCTGTAGTGTCTTAGACACTGTGTCTCAGATGATGATGATAAGTTTCAAAGGAATGTTGAAATTTAGTAATCTAAAATAATAGTACTACATGCCTCATATGAATGTAGTTCAATTCGCTTTTAGTGGTTGAAAACTTTGTTTTTCACCAAATATTGATGTTAAAAATAGGGCTTTGCTAGTAGAATACAATTTTATCAGCTTACCCTATGACTAGGTTCTTGTAAAAAAAAAACTTAGCTTATGTGATCTTCCAGACATATGATCTACATCTATACTTTCATCAAGGTCTGTTTATTAGTTTGGAGATACCTTCAAACATTTATACATAGTAAGAGTCGGTGGCTCAGGGGTTTAGCTCTTGACTTGTAAACTGCAGGTCCCGTGTTCGAATTCCGCCATGTACCAATAGGTTATTCGATTATCGATTTTCATATGTACATATTTACCGACGCTCTTAGGTGAAAGAAAACATCGTGATGTCTGCACATATCGGCGAAGAAATTCAAAGATATGTGTATTCACGTAAAATACGCGCTAGTCGTGTAGTTGCGGAAAATGGAGCCCATCATGGGTCGAAACCTTTAACCTTTTTTATAGTAATTGTAATTTATTTCAGGACATATGTCATCTAGATTACAGACAAAAGAAATAAGAGTGACATTACTTGATTATTTGATATCAGAGATCATGGCCGCTAGGATGGTCAGTGTTGATTGTCCAAATGAAAACCAACCACCAAACATGGACATTGTTATGGTAAATATATTGTATTTATAGTGTTTTTTCAATAAGTCAGAAAGGGTTGTATTAAGGGAAATACACCTTTTGTGTATACAGAAAAGGTGTATTTCCCTTCAACAGTAGGAATTCAACTACAACTTGTTGGAGTTGAAGGTTGGTTTGAAATTAGATGGCTTGTCTGTCATCTTGTACTAAAAAAATCTAGGATAGGTTTATATTTCTATTACTTATGTTTTTTGCAGCAAGAATCTCCGACAGCTAAAGCTTTGAAAGAAATATTGATAGCGTTGAAGTTTAATAAACCGCCTCCTAATATTACACCTGAAGTATTATTCTCGAAATTGGAAGCTAAGTTAAAGGATACACTACAAAAAGAAGGTGGGATTTAATTTCTTTGGAAAGGTTCCTTCTATTTTGACTATTTCTTCAATAAACCCTTTGTCCATATGATAATGAAACTTTATTTATTTTTGTGGGTGTTTCTTATTAGACGGGTTTGCCTACAGATTTAATGAATTTGATCGGTCCAATGGGAAATATCGTTTGATGGCAGATCGAGCCAACAGGAAACACATCTTTGTCCAATAATCAAAGAAAATATATTTTTTCAGGTCAACAAGTGGTTGGAAAACCTTTATATAATAAAGCAATAACTGATAAAGATTGGAAAGAATTGGATAATATTTTCACTGAAATGTACGATGAATATAGATTGAGACGGGAGACTTTAATATCCAGGTTGGAATGTACCATACAGAGTTTTGAGGTAGGTTTACACTGTCCATAGACTGTGGACTTCCATTGTAATCCTTGTACACCTCTGACATGTTAATTATTTTGAAAATAGTCAAAAAGTGTTTTAGAAACTCTTTGAAACTCTAATATTAAAAAAAATCTAAATTTTTTGTACAAAAAGAGACATAATAACATTTAAAACATTCTCTATTCTAAATGAAACAATTTAGCTGAACCAAAAAAATAATAATTCTTTCAACCATTGCAATTACAATTAAAAATATTACTATTGTTTATAAAAATTGTTTAATATCTATAATAAAAATAAACAATTTCAGTGGTCAGATCGTCTCAAAGGTAAGAAAGACCAGATCCAAGCTATATACAGACCTAAACGTGAACAGATGAAAGTTAAACCGGAGGTCAAACTAAGTGATTTTCTCGCAGCGAGAACATCATTGTTACATGTAGATAAAACTTCCAGCGCTAATGTAAGGAAGAATACTCAATCCGAAGTCAACAAAGTCATCATTGGTCAAGTAAGTTGAGTTTAAAGTTATTACTCCAAAATGTTGGAGTTAAAAGTCATCATTGTTCAAGTAAGTTGAGTTAAAAGTTATTACTCCAAAAGGTTGGAGTTAAAAGTCATCATTGTTCAAGTAAATTGAATTAAAAGTTTTTACTCCAAAAGGTTGGAGTTAAAAGTCATCATTGTTCAAGTAAATTGAATTAAAAGTTATTACTCCAAAAGGTTGGAGTTAAAAGTCATCATTGTTCAAGTAAGTTGAATTAAAAGTTATTACTCCAAAAGGTTGGATTTAAAAGTCATCATTATTCAAGGTAGTTGAAGTCAAGATTTTGCTCCAAAAAGTTGAAGTTAAAAGGTTTCTCAAGCATGTTGAAATTTTATTATTGTTTTAGTATGTTTAAATCAAGTCATTATTAATTCGGGATGTTTAAAGTTAATAGTCTTAATTAATCAAGTCTATTGAAGTCAAAAGATATTACTCCAAAAAGTTGGAG
>QDHC01004151.1:3156-18478 GCA_013186455.1 Papilio dardanus tibullus | reverse complement strand
ATATTACTATTGTTTATAGAAATTGTTTAAAATATTCTCTAATAAAATAAACAATTTCAGTGGTCAGATCGTCTCAAAGGTAAGAAAGACCAGATCCAAGCTATATACAGGCCTAAGCGGGAACAGATGAAAGTAAAACCGGAGGTCAAACTAAGTGATTTTCTCGCAGCGAGAACATCATTGTTACACGTAGATAAAACTTCCAGCGCTAATGTTAGGAAGAATACACAATCTGAAGTCAACAAAGTCATCATTGGTCAAGTAAGTTGAGTTAAATATTATTACTCCAAAAGGTTGGAGTTAAAAGTCATCATTGTTTAAGTAAGTTGAAGTTAAAAGTTAGTACTCCAAAAGGTTGGAGTTAAAAGTCATCATTGTTTAAGTAAGTTGAAGTTAAAAGTTATTACTCCAAAATGTTGGAGTAAAAAGTCATCATTATTCAAGGTAGTTGAAGTCAAGTTTTTGCTCCAAAAAGTTGAAGTTAAAATTTTTCTCAAGCATGTTGAAATTTCATTATTGTTTTAATAAGTTTAAATCAAGTCATGATTGGTTCGGGATGTTTAAAGTTAATAATCATAATTAATCAAGTATGTTGCAGTCAAAACTTACTCCAAAAAGTTGGAGCTACAATCACTCTAAAGAGTTGGTTTTGAGTTAATCGGACATTGACATAGTTAAATTGATATGTAATATAATATTTATTTTTTAATCAAGGTACCAGACCGAGGTGGTCGTCCCAACGAGCAACAACCTCCACCACCGGAGATGCCCTCTTGGCAACAGAGAACCGCACCGCAGGTGAGAAACTTATTTTTAAGTATTAAGTTACATTAGTCTAAGAGATCATTTATAGTTATTTAAGTATAGATTTATGGGGCGATATGGTCGCGTTTGGCGACAAAGCCCCTTATAAAAATAAATTAAAAAAAATATATATTAAGGTCGAAACCTTTGGGTCGAAGACCCATGATGGCCTCCATTTTCAGCAAGTCCAAAGATATATTCACGCAAAATACGCGCTAGTCGTGGAGTTGCGGAAAATGGAGCCTATCATAAGTCGAAACCTTTAACCTTTACACTTACTTCCTGTTAATAGATTGTACTTATTATTTTTTTTTAATAAGAATTCTTCCTTTTTCTTAGGGTGGTCGAGGTGGTGGCGGTGGTGGCGGTGGTCAGCGTGGTGGTGGCGGCCGTGGCAGGGGAGGGGGCGGCAGGGTGCAGGGCGGTTACAATCAGGGACAGCAGGATCAGAACAGGTGAGATAATTTATTTTTTTATATAACTCTTATTTAATAAAAAAATTGTAAATGCATAATTTTTGTATCCTTTAAAATTTCTGGTACTCGCTAAATTCAAGTAAATGACAGCTTTTATTTTAACTAACATTTGCTAGGAATTTGAAGAAATATGTTACTTGGAGATAATGTAGTTTTTTTAAAAGAGAAAGATTTTTTAAAATTGGCCAAGTAGCTTTTGAGTTTATTCGTTATATACAAAAATAAACCTTCCTTAATATTAGTAGAATAGATAATAAAATTGCCAACTTAAAGCGAAAAAAATCATACATCAAATAAGTTAACGTGATTCAAATAATTTCAGGTCCCAAAATCAGAATTTTAACCAAAATCCCAACCAGAATCAAAACCAACGCAATTATCAAACATTCGAAGTACCACCGGGTGGTTACGGTCAGAGTTACAATCAGAACCAGAATCAGCCTTACAATCAGAATCAAGGTTTCAATCAGAACCAGAACCAAGGTTACAATCAGCCTGGTTACGGTTATAATCAAGGTTACGACAGCGCTGGGACTTATAACCAAGGTTATACTACACCGGGTAAGATTTTTTTTTGTTTAATGTTCTTTTGTCAAAATTTTCAAAAATTACTTTCCGATAGATTTTATTTGTTTATTGACGTTTATAATTAAAGTATTTGTTGCTCTATATTTTATTTTTAACATTTAAAAAAATAAATTTATGAAATCTTTTATTTCATTTCTTTGAAGTTACACTTTTTTACTTTTTTATTCGTTATTTTGGTTATTCCTATTTATTGATAAAAAATTGTGTTGTGTATGGATAAATTATGTATTAAATATCAAAAAAAGATTTTTTATTACATACTAGTAGTTGTTCGCGACTTCGTCCGCGCGAAATTAAAAAAATAACCTTTGTTATTTGGGGATAATGTAACTTTCTAACGGTGAAAGAATTTTTGAAATCTTACCAGTGGTTCTTGTGTTATTTCAAAACATACAAAAATACAATATTCCTTTTTATAATAATAAATTACAGGTTATAGGACTTACCAGCCTCAAGGTCAAGGTTACCAAGGTCACGAGGAGCGGCGCGGCCGCGGCGGGTACAGAGGGAGACGGAATTAATTACTAATTATTAGTAATTTTACTAATTTATATACATATTCCTAATTTAATATACATTCAAACCTGGATAATAGAGTCCAAGGCGATATTTGTCTCGCTTATGGCTTCTCTCTAATCCGTTTATCTCACTTAAGCCTGGTTCGCACCAGGAAAGTATTTTAGTCGAGTAGCAAGTAGCACTTATCCGAACAAAGGATTTACTACTGTTCGGACTCGTTTAAGCCTAAATCTACGCACTAGGGTAGTAATTTAGTAACTAAACGTGTCCGAACAGCAACATTTTAGTAGAATAGATTAGTAAATCCTTTGTTCGGATACTCGCTACTCGATTAAAATACTATCCTAGTGTGTACAAGGCTTTATGGAGGTAGCTCGTCGGGTCCATAGAATGACTCTCTCTTATCGAGGTTTTACTGTATTTGGATTTTTTTAATTATAATGTGTACTTGAAAGTTATTTAAACCTGAAACTTGGAGAATTTTCTAGTGGTTCTAATTTTAGTAGTGAAAAATTATGACAATTTTCTCTTTAAATTCATATAAATTATTAAAATGTTTTTTTTTGTGAAATTGTTACAATATAAGAAAATTAATTAAAATATTTTTAAGCTTTTTTTGTGTTTTTTCTTACGAATAGTAATTATTTCTGTATTTTATAGTTGGAATAATAAATGATGTATTATTTTAAATAATTGTTTTTTTTGTTAAATGCAAAAAAATGGATTTTTTCGCTTTTAATAATTAATTTCTGAAGATAATCTTTATGACTGATTTATCGCAAATTTATATTGTATTTGCTTTTATTTTTTTTTCTAATAATAATATATTAGCTTTAATTCTGGCCATTATCAAATGAATCTATTATATATTATTTAAGTTAATAAATGATTTATTAAAATGTGTTTCTTTTATTTACCAAAAAAAACAAATAATGTCAAAAAAAATACCTAAAAAAAAAACTTTTTATTTAAAAAAATCTTTATTAAATTGATTTAAATAAATTATATTAATAATTCAACTTTTCATAAAATGATACTCAAATTGGCGTCTTTTATCTCCATGGCTTCATTAGACCGAGTTCGCGATAATAATGGAGTTTTTGTTCCAGCTTAAGGCCGTTTTTTGCGTGACATCGGTCTAAGGATAGAGGTTCATCGACTCATAAATATTGTATAAGTCACTTTCCGCTTTATTCCAAATTGAATCAACGTTATTACTGTTGTACTTTCTACGTTTGGTACATTCATAAAATTTATTCCAAAATACAGAACGTCCTTGTTCCTGGTACTTCTTATGATACATTTGGTCCAATGAGACCCCTAGTCTATATTTAGTTCCGAGTGTCCTCCAGTATCGTATAATCGACGACTTATTGGTCCTTGTTTATCGCAGTACTTTATACATTTTTTCGGAATAAGGGGGTTAGAGACTAATGTCGCCGACTCGAGTATCCGACTTAAATATTTACAAGTCTTCAGTACTCCATTTATATGCTTCTTCTTGTTGAGCTTTTCTTTTACTTTGTTGGTCGAAATATTTATTTTCGTAACCATTGGATCTGTCGACTCCGTCCCAGCGATAGCCAGGTCTTATGTTGAAACGATTTGGTGGAAATTTACCTTTATATTTAGGTTTTTCTATAAAAAAATAAAAGAAAATGTTTTACAAGTGGTCAGTAAATTGTTAAAATAATGCTTGTTAAAAGGAATAATTTTATTATCGATTAGTTAAAGTGCGCGACTTAGTTCGCGTGGAAAATAAATAATATAAGAAAGAAAGAAAGAAAGAAAACACATTTATAGCCACGCACTAAGACAAAATAAATAAATTAACTTAAAATATTAAATAAAGAAAAAAAAAGCGTGGCAATGGGAGCCAGCTCAGCATATGCAGGGACGGCCTAAACCGTCCCTGCGCTGGTTTTCAGCTGGCTCCCTTTGCACTCATCTGAAAAAAATTACATAACCGGAGGGGTAACTATTATAATTCTAGTATGATACAGAACATCATCCTCTTAACACTTATTTATAATTATTATACAAAATAACCTTACAAGAAACAAATTAACTGAAAAAACAAACAAACAAAAAGCCGGTACATAACCTATTATGTTAATTAAGCTATATTAAGCATAAGTAAAAAAGTTCACAAGGGAATATTGCAATTATCACAATAATAAGTAACAATAAAAAACAAAAAACAAAACTAGTAGTAATAAATAAAGGTAACAATCTATGAACATACTTAAAAAAAAAAACTCTTGAGTTCATAACTATTATAAGAAAAAAAGTAATAATTTAATAACAACATCATTAAGTAATAATTTAATAACAACATCATTATAACATATAGCCTATGTTACTCGGGGATAATGTAGCTTTCTAATGGTGAAAGAATTTTTAAATTCGGTCCAATAGTTCTTGAGTTATTTCAATACAAAAATACAAAGTTTATCTCTTTATAATATTAGTATAGAAAATTGAATTTAATTATAAGTTAAATTAATGCATTAAAAAAATACGTACGCTAATAAAAAAAGTATTTTGAACATGTAGTGTAGGTTATTTAAGATATAAAAAAATCATGTATTCAGATGGTAAATTTTTGGTATAAATATCCCAATTTAATAAAAAAAGACAATAATATTTTTAAACATAAAATAAAAATTAAACCGCAAAAATCTCACGGGTTTTCAGCCGATTTAGGAGCTTAATTTTTAGTTTATAACGCTATGGCTACGTTAGACCGATGTCCGAAATAAAATTTAAGTTTTTGCGCGAACTCTATCTAATGAAGCCAATATAAACAATTTTGTTACATAAAAAACAGGCTAGTCGCGAAGGACACATAGTATTTGATAAATTTACTTACCAGGTGGCAATTCTCCTCTCTCTCCCTTCTTCTCTCTGATATACCTCAGCATGGGGTCTCCCTCTCTCTCCACTCTTCTCAAACTCTCTTCCAGATCTCTATCATCTCTATGTCTCGCTAAAGGCTTAGACGCTTCGTGGATATACTCTTGTATCTTAGCCTCTTGGGCTTCTACTTGTTTTATACTAAAAAAAAATTGAGTATCGTAAAATATTTGTTTTTTGAATGAATTCGCTATAAAAACGGTGATTCTGCTTCGGCTAATGCCTTGTTCGCACCAGGATAGTATTTTAGTCGAGTAGCAAGTACAATTTATCCGAACAAAGGATTTACTACTGTTCCGACTCGTTTAAACCTAAACCTACGCACTAGGGTGTTAATTTAGTAACTAAATGTATCCGAACAGCAACATTTTAGTAGAATAGATTAGTAAATCCTTTGTTCGAATACTTGCTACTCGACTAAAATACTATCCTAGTGCGTACAAGGCTTTAGTCCGTACTTATAGCAACACAGTCTAATGAAGCCGCGGCATACGCGAAAGTAGTAATTTAAAAATATAGTGACTTAAAGAGATATATGTTTGAAATGTTTTGGGAAACTATATTTTACATTTTTTTTTTATTATTACCAATTTTATAAGTTACTAGCTGTTGTTCGCGACTTCGTCCGCGTGGAATTAAATAATATAGCTTATATATATATTAATCGGGGATAATGTAGCTTTCTAATAGTGAAAGAATTATTGAAATCGGCCCAGTAGTTCTTGAGTTATTTCAATACAAACAAAAATACAAAGTTTCTCTCTTTATAATATTATAGTATAGAAAGAAAGTACGAGTATTACTTAAAGTTGTAAAGTAACATTCTTTTAAAGTCTGCTTACCCTTTATTCCATCTTTTATATTTTTCATCTAATTCCTTCTGTCGTTCTGCTTTGTCTTTTTGCTTTTGTCTGTCTTCGGATGTCTCTCTTTTACCTGAAAAGAAAAAAATGTAACCTGAAATTCTGCTTAAAAAAATTTAAACATGAATTACTAAAATAATCATTTTCATACTATAAATATAACTTAATTGTCCCTTAGTGTAGAATAAGGGAGAGAAATCTACAATTACGAGCGAAGACTCAAACCGTAAAATAAGCGCAGTCTACAATGTAACAGACGTAAAAATGTCTATGGAATTTTATCCAGAAACACTAAGACATTACTACAAGGAGTGCAAGTCCGCAATTTTAGTCTCCAAGCTTGCATGCACACGGACGCTTTTTTAACGTCAGCGTTGGCACTTCTTAATGCCATAGCTCATACGATCGCTGTAAAATTACTCTTATTTCGTACATCTAGCGTTCAAAATGCAACGCAGCGCGATAAAAATTTCAAAGCGCCGCGTGAAGACATGAAAATGCATTTGTTATATCAACGCTTTTTTAACGCGCGTTGAAAAAGCGTTCGTGTAAATGGAGGGAGGGGGGAAGGCTTTGAATCGAGTGCAAATTCATGACAGGGACTCTATAGCATTGTTCGCACCAGGATAATATTTTAGTCAAGTAGCAAGTAGCATTTATCTAAACAAAGAATTTACTACTGTTCGGACTCGTTTCAGCGTAAACCAATGCACTAGGGTAGTAATTTAGTCACTAAACGCAGCAACATTTCAGTAGAGTAGATTAGTAAATCCTTTGTTCGGATACTTGCTTCACTACTCGACTAAAATACTATCCAGGTTCGTACAAGGCTTATGAGATTGTATACCATAAATAGAGACAAATATCTCATATTTGGCAAAGTCTTGCATCTTTTTGATATCTTACTTTTCCTAGAAACGGCTTTAGCGTTCCTTCCGGAGACATCATCTGTCATTTTATTAAAAGCTTCCTCTTCCTTTTTCCTAAACTTTTCATTCTCACGTCTCAATTCTATCGCATCTTGGAGTCCCGCTTGTTTTCCTTCAAGAGTTCTCGCCATTTTCTTATTAGACGGAGGTGGACTATTACTATTTCTATTATAGAATTTATTTTCTCTATTCTTTATTCTAGGTGATTCATCAGAACTATCATGTTTTCTTTTATTATCTTTTTTATTTTTATCTTTTGATTCGTTTGTCATTTTCTTATTATATGGACTATTACTCTTAAAACTTCTATTTTCTCTATCTCTCGTCGGTTTTCTAGGAGGAGATGCATCAGAATCAATTTCATGTGTCCTTTTATTTTTTTCTTTTGATATGTTATTTGTCATCTTATTAGATACAGGACTATTTCTTTTATTATTTCTATTTTCTCTATCTTTAGTTGATCTTCTAGGGGGTGATTCATCAGAATCACTATCATATTTTCTTTTATTTCTATCTTTTTTATCTTTCGATTCGTTATTTGTCATTTTTTTATTAGATGTAGGACTAATGCTATTTCTCTTATTATTTCTATTTTCTCTATCTTTAGTTGATCTTCTAGGGGGTGATTCATCAGAATCACTATCATATTTCCTTTTATTTCTATCTTTTTTATGGTTATCTTTTGATATATTATTTCTGTCGTGTTTTTCTTTATTTGATTCTTTTCTTTTTCTGGGTGGTGATAAATCTGAATCTGGAGTTTGATTTCTTTTAATTGGTGAATCTTTTCTAGATTTATGTGTGTTTTCAGTATTTCTGTGAGTTTTTTGTGATTTTCTGGGCGGTGATTGGTCAGAACTGCTCGATCTTGAGTTTTTATGTTTGTTTGTTTGTGTTTTTATTATTTCAATGCTGGGTGATCTATTTCTGTGTTGACTATCGTCTATTTTCTCCCATCGGCTTTTTCTAGATTTTTCTCTCGGTTGATTTTCTTTTCGTCTTGGAGGTGAAAAGTCTGAGTCGTAATTTTTATCTTTTGATTTTGTCCTTGCAGGTGATTCTGCTTTCCTTTTTCTCGGTGGACTAAAATCACTGTCACTATGTCTTTTTGAATTTTGGTTATCTTTCGAACCTTTCCTCGGTGGAGAAAGGTCGGAGTCATTTTTCTTATCATCCTCTGAATCGCTGTACATTTTACCGAATATCAATTCATTTTCTTTTTCAACTTCTTTAACATCTTTTTTAATCTCTTCTATCTGTAATTTACTGTTGAATCCGTCATCCTGAAAAGAATTAAACAATATTAGAAATCCCTTTATTGAAATCTATACTAATATTATAAAGAGAGAAACTTTGTAGTTTTGTTTGTATTGAAATAACTCAACAACTACACTGCCTATTTCAAAAATTCTTTCACCATTATCCCCCAGTAACATAGGCTGTATTATTAAATACCATGTGAACGAAATCGCGCACAGTAGCTAGCATTATTATAAAGAGGCAAGATTTGTATTTTTGTATGTATTGAAATAACGCAAAAACTACTGGGCTGATTTCAAAAAATCTTTCAACATTAGAAAGCTACATAGGCTATATTTTTTAATTCGCCGCGGACGATGCCGCGAGCAACAGCTAGTTTATTTACTTTAAGTAACCTCAAAATCTTAGCACCTGATTAACAACTCTCCATTTTGAGGTAGTTTTAAATTGCTCCAACTTTCTAATTTCCTCCGGCCTCTCGTCGATGATGCCAGCGATCTGCGGCGCATCCTCTCCATCATCTAGTATGTCCAGCTCATCACCTTCTAGTGCTCGTAACTTGGTCAAATCTAAGTCATCGTCTATAATCTTGAACCTGAAATATACAGGAAGATATATGAATAAAGTCTGTATTAGACGTAATAAGATAATAATCTTTTATAACTTTATAATACGTTTTAAATAGTTTGGTTTTCGTGTTACTAAAATGTGTCAACTTTACTATTGTAAAACACTATTTTATATTATTGTGTAATAGCTAGAATTGGCTATTTATGAATAAAATTAGAACGCACTAAGCCGATTTCTGTTTTTTCTGGAATCAAACCGCTAAAAAATATGTATTTTGTAAAAACATTGGGAAGATTTACCCTTGCCCTTTGGCGACTTTTTTCTTCTTCTTTTTCTTGATTCCACATGTTCCAGTTAGATATTTTTGCAAGTATGCCTTCTGGTCGATCGATGAAGACATTTTAAATTATTGCTTTATTTTTAAAAGTCTCATAAATTCAATTATATGAACACAAACTTTTTTGTAGAAGACATTTTGATTTGATTGAAGTCTAAGTCACTTTGATAAACTTTTTTTTTTAATTTGTTAAGGCATTGGATATCACTTTGATAGAATCAGGTATTAATTTACTCCTTTAAACAATTTAAATATAAATGTATTAAAATTAAGTATAAATAAATAACAAAACAGGTGCTTAAAAATTGTTTGTAATTAAAATGTCCCATACAATATTCTAATTTCTTTATTTAAGAACAGAACCGTCGACTCGACGTCAATGTCAAACCAACTGTCAAATTTAACAAATTCCCGCGTCGAAAAACTTTATTTTCGTCATTTTTTTTTAATGTTTTCATACGATAATATTAATATTTGTTCAAATCATGTCTTCAGCAGCTATGAACTCGTTTTTATTGGCATTAGAAGCTATAAAACAAGACCATACGTGTCGTGTTTGTAAACAACTGTGCAAAAAACCGGTTACCTTGATGTGTTGTTTCAACTACATTTGCGAGGAATATTTTAAAGATTTACTCAAATGTCCTTCCTGTGTTAAACCATTACACGAAAAACAGACATTCAAAGACGATCGCCTAGATGCCAGTGTTAAATCAACTATCGAGTTAGATAAAATATTTTCACAATATAAAACTGAGACTAATATAAAATCTAAAGAAAGCACCATTAAGAAAGTAAATAAAAACCGAAAGAACATACAGCCAAAGATAAGGAAAAAGAAAATAAATCAAATAAAGTAATAAATGAAACACCAAATACTTCATTGCAATCAACAACCAGTTCACAGTTACCAAAAAATATTGAAAAACGTAACAAAAAAGGCGAAACAGCACTACACGTATCATGCCGTCTAGGTAAAATAGATCGAATAAAACAATTACTCAATGAAGGAGCAAATCCTAATACAAAAGATAATGCCGGATGGACCCCATCACATGAGGTAGTTCAAAATGGTAGACTAGATTTAGTTAAATTGCTTCTTCAATATAAAACCCTGGTCAATGTACCAGGATCTGATAATGAAACACCATTGCATGAAGCAATTAGGTATAATCATAGGGAAATAATTCATGAATTAGTCACTCATGGGGCTGATTTAGATGCTAAAAATAGTAAAGGAGTAACCCCAATACAATTAGCTAGTTGAGAAATTAGAAAACTATTAAAAACAGCTACAGAAAATGTTATACACACACAAACCACAGATTTAAGCCATTTATCTCTGCAAATGGAACTTAATTATGATGATATAAGAGTTTATTGTATTTCAAAGCATAATACAATACAAAATATGTTAAAAATACTAATAAAACATCATAAAAATATCAATATAGAGTCTAAATTCAGTAAAAAGGTTACACATTTGATAGTAGATTCAAATGAGGGTAGTTTACCAACTTTAGATGTCCTTCAAGCTATAATCAATGGTATTTGGATTCTATCTACCGATTGGATATTAAAAAGCAACGAAAATAACTTAGAGTTATTTACAAATTATGAAATTAAAGGAATTGGCACAAACTTTAACGGCCCAAAAACATCAAGATATAATAAATACAAACAACTACCTGGTCTTTTTAATGGATGTCATTTTTATTTACATAACTTTAATACTAATTATGAATAAAAATAACACTTATTTTAAATAAAACTTCAATATCGAAATTAATAATTGACGGAGGTGGGGTAGTTTTAAGAAGAATCCCGAACCCTGAATCAATACCTGAAACTGAGAAATTAGTTCCATATCATGCTAGAAAGGGTGGGAAATTAGAAATATGTTCACATTATATTATATTTAAGGATATGTATGAACCAATGTATAATATGAAACATTTAAAAGCTTTACTGATTGGTTGGCTATTGGAGTGCATTGAAAAATATGAGCTATGTGAACCAGAGTAAATATTACGTCTAATTTAGATATCTGACGAAAAAGTGTTATAAGCTGGCCACAGACTTTTACATTTATAACTGTACAGTTTTATCTGTGCAGTTCAAATTGATGTGTGTATGTGTGACATAACTTTTGCCTGCACACATCAGTTTTAACTTCACAGTCGAACTGTACAGTTAATGAGCATCTAGCTGGCTTTAAAACCAGAAGTTTTTGTTTTTGGTATTAAATACCAGTAATTTTGTTATAATTATCAGTTGAGATAGTTTATTTCATATCCATTTTGGTGAAGTTAGTCAATGGACAAACGAAAACAGAATTCTATCACAGGAACATATGTTAAATTATGGTGCCAAGTTGTGTAATATTTGAATCTATCTACATAGATTTAATTCCAACGAATTGAATTTGATTCTTTTCTAATATTATTATTGCTGGAGCAACTTAATTTTATTTGGGAATTGACATTCAATTTAGACCTTTTAAGTTACCTTAATATTTGGCAAGTTATCAAACATTATTGCGTATTTTAGATAATGCAGAGTGAAACTTTTGCTTCTAAGGTTTTATGTACAAGTAATTCAGATCATCTTTACTTGAATAGAATAAGTTTTTTTTTTGTTTATTTTAAAACATTTTGATTTAAATAATTATGAGTAAATAGGTTTAAGTTATAATGGAATTGAAATTAATTTCTTTATTTAATAAAGTTGTCTATTAAACAAGTTCATTTTAAATATGTAAATCCACCAGTTGGTAGTTGGAACAGGGCGTTAATCTATACTAATATAAAGAGGAAAGCTTAGAATTTTTGTATCTATTGAAATAACTCAAAAACGACTACTAGATCGATTTGAAAAAATCTTTTACCATTAGAAAGCTACATTATCCCCGAGTAATATAAGCTAAATTTTTTTAATTCCGCGCAAACGAGCACTACTAATTTTAAATAAAATAAAACAAACAAAATATTGCTGCAACTGTATATTTGTCATATTATCTAATTAAAAAATTCCATGTCCGATTTCGCGCCAAAGTTGTTTTTGGTATTCAAATTATTTAAATCTTAGTTATTATTGTTGTTATTATTATCATCATCGTCATCATCGTCGGGCCTGTCTCTCTGTAAAAAAAAACAAAAATATAAAAAAAAATAATGGCCAGTACATTGCCTCTTTGATTATTAGCAGACTATTATAGCTTGAACATTGGGATTTCTTTGTATTAAAAAAATGTATTGAAAATGTATTTCTTTTGTTAATGATTTTTAAAGTATGTTAAATATGTAGTTATTTACCAAATAGCCATGAACCTGAAATAAAACAGAAAATGTCTTAACTTAAAAAAAAAACAATACATATAAAAATCTAGACAGAATTCTGCTCTAATACATAAACGAAATATATCCTATATTACACATTGAAACACCTTTTAATTAAAAAACTTTTTTTAAAAAAAAATTAAAAAAAAAATTAAAAAATTTAAAAAACTTTTATATTCGGTACGGTAGTTTTTAAGTATTTTTTATAATATAAAGTGGCAAACGATCTGCCACCTGGAGTCGCTGAAATAGCGAAGCGTCCGCTGCCCATAGATATCTGCAATTGCGGATGCGTTACCTACCCTTAATCTACGTAGAAGAAGCAAATAACAGATGTAAACAAATATACTATAACTCGATCATTATGATGAAACGTACATTAGTACAACACGTAAACGCACTTTATGACGTCATTAGTATAATATGCTGATTAGTTTCAGTTTTGACGTATTCCGTATAATCCATTTATTTATAAATCCTCCTAGGAAGAGATAGATGTAGAGGTAGTGACTGAGATGGCGGATGATAGATTAACGTGGAGGAAGAAAAAGGATAGATAAAAATGAGATGATCATGATGATGATTTATTTTTATTAATTATTGACTAAAACTTACGTAGTTCGTAGGGTACGCGTAGGGAAATTCCTGTTGACAAAATTAGATCAATTAAGTAGAAGAGAAATTAATTACATCAATACAAAATCTTACAGGACGCTATTAATTGGGGTTATAGTTTTTTGACATTAGCTGTAGTAGTTAAACTAACCTATGAAACGAGGTAACCGAAAAATTTACTCAAAAAGATTTAGATTTAATATTAATTGAAAGAATTTAAGAAAAAAAAACTTACTGGCTTGTGTTGACTCATGTAGGGATATTCGTACTAAAAAAAACATAATTAGAAATTAAGAATTTTTATATTCGGCCCAGACTATACATACAAAATTAAATATGTTTTTACAATATTATGTACATTAAACGTGATATTTACCCTTTCACTGTAATAGTGATAAGGATGCTGAAATTATCAATAAATTATTAAGTAAAAATAATAAAGCCGGCTATAGATTCTCTGTTTTAATTCAGTTCAACTGCGCATTTAAAATTGACGCGCGTAGGCAAAACAGAACTTTGAAAAGCCCCCCCTGTACAGTTAGACTGTGCAGTTCAAATTGACATGTTTACGCCAGTTTTAAATGCACAATTAAAAACTGAACGCTTGTATCCGGCTACCCTGAAATAAGCCACTACGATTTCTACAAAGTGAACTAGAAAAGCTAGTCCACAGTATTTTATTTTTAGAAAAATATTTGAATGTTGGTACCTTATCGCCGGTGTAGTGGTAAGGTTCCTAAAAGAAAAACGATATTTTTAATTACATAAAAAAACTGCTGTTGTTCTAGACTTCGTCCGCGTGGAATTAATAAATATAACCTATGTTACTCGGGGATCAATGTAGCTTTCTAACGGTGAAAGAATTTTTGAAATCGGCTTAGTAGTGTTTTGAGTTATTTTAATAAGATACAAAAATATACAACATAATTAAGAGAAGTACGAAATTATGATCAAAGGCAAATTAATAAAATGTGTAACAAATATTCGTAATTAATTCATAGTAAGTTGTAACTCAGTAAAGGTGGTGATCAACTATTTTATAAAAAAATTTTTTGATAATTTTCGTGGTTGAGTTATTTGTGTAAGGCTCAAAAAACAATAATAAGACCGAGAACCTACTTACCCTGTCGCCAAAATGTTGGAATATCTAAGAAAAACAAGAAAAAAATAAATAACACTTTATTCAAAATAGCGGTGAATGAATTGGCACGTTCGGTAGATGATTACTCCAGTTTCCGATGTGCCAACTTAAATGTACCATAGAAGTTTTAGCACTTTATAAGCAGTTCAAGTTTTTTTTAATAAATGGAAAATTCAATGGTTTGGTTATTTCAATACAAAAATTATATTTACCTTGTTATTAAAGGTTTGGTAGTGTTGCTGAAAATATTAAAGGTAAAAATAAATCATAAATTAAAAAAAAACTATTTTGTTATTATTCCTTTAGAGCTTCATTAGACCGAGTTTGCTATAACAACGGAGATTTTGCTTCGGCGTAAGGCCGGTTTTTGCGTGACATCGGTCTAATGAAACCCTAGTGCTAAGTTATAGAAGTTGTGTGCAACTTACCGGTGGCGAAACTTGCGGTGCAACCTACACGAAATGTTATAATAAAGCACGTTAAAAAAAATATTTCCGAAAAGTCAATGGACAGCTTTTAATTACATTACTATGTTTAGAAAATTTAAATATTACGTCCAGGGGGCTACCCAAAGTATCTTTCGAACGGCGATATCGCTGAGTGAATCGACAAAAATGTATAAAACTGACGTTCGATAAGTCATGTGATTGTCCCGTGTGACATATCGAACGTCAATGTCAGTGTCATACATTTTTGACGTTCTCTATAGAATCCCTTCGTAGCGAATGTACTTTGAGTAAACCCCCAGTAGTTTTTAAGTTTAAACTGTAGTTTTTAATTACCAATATTTTAACCCTTAAATGCACGATTTTTGTTTCACGTTTTAAAAAAATATATTTGTGTAATAGACATGTGTTACTGTCTAGGAAATGTATGTATTACTGTTTAGTATGTTGTTTAAAAACGACATTGTCCATTTAAGGGTTAAAATAATGTTATTGGCCCGGCAAAAGTGAAAAATACCAC
>QDHC01004140.1:255424-321461 GCA_013186455.1 Papilio dardanus tibullus | reverse complement strand
TACAGGGCACGTAAACAGGGAAACTTGCAGGTTTTATATTATTACGAAGATAAAAACGTCGCGGGATCTTGGCCTATAAGTTATTTCATTATTTACATATAATGTGGAATCACTTAACCTAAATACAGACTCATTGAAATGAACTAATTTAAAGTTTTCAGCATTGACATCATTCAATAACAATTTCCGTTGTTGAATTACATTAACAAAAACTTTCATTCTGTTTAAAAAAACAAAGATAACGACAATGGAAACTCACTGTTTAAAGTAAAACAAATAAGATGTACTTAATATTTTGTTTTTAATGCTTATGTCACCTTTAGATTTATTTTTTCCGTTTGAAATACTCGATTTTCAAAGAAAATGTATTCGTATCGTATATCTTTCACCACAAAGGTGACACCCCACATACAACCTTGGCACAATAAGCTATATTGAATGTGGGTTAAAATAATTAAACAGTTTACAATAAATTGATCGCATTCTATATATGCACAAAAGTGCAGATAAATTACAGAATGTGGATTTTTTTAAGTACGTATAAACTAGCGCTTGACCACGATCTCACCTGCTGATAGGTCGCGATGCAGTCGAACGATGTTTTTTTGTATATTATAAAGTGGCAAACGAGCAAGCGGCCACCTGGACTTGCTTAAATAGCGAAGTGACCGCCACCCATAGACATTCTGTAATTACAGATGCGTTGCCTTCCTTTAATCTTCGGAGGAGGAGACGTACAGTAAGAGGATAATTCTCTCCCCGTGTGTCCCCTCCACCGGAAAATCCACTTCCCCTTCCCATCATTTCCTTTAAGGAAAAGTATAGGACGGGAAAATGGATTAAAATTAGGCCTCCGGCACCAAACTCCTCGGGTGAAACACGGAATTGCTTCCATTTCTCGCCTGTCTTCTGTGTGGTCGTGGTATTTCACCGGGCGAGCCGGACAATTCGTGCGAAGATGTTACAACGGGCTCTACCATGCTAAGTAATTGAATTTGTATCAAACCAATTTCTATAAAAACATTATTTAAGCTATAATTAGTATAGTAGTATTTTCATTGTCTCATGCATTTAAAAAAATAATACGATGTGCTCCGTGTAAGTTAATAATAACCGTGAAAGGCTTGCGTGACTAAAGTTAAATTTAACATGACCAGTCTAAGCGGAGCCACGTACAGACAGACCGCAGAAGCCAATTTGTATCGAAACTGATTACAAAACGAACATGAACGGGTCAAGATTAAATGGCTTTTCGAACTAATTAGTCCAAATATCGAACCTTGATCAAAATGCATTAAAATGCTAATGTATTTATTGATTAATTTTAATCATACATCCTGTATTTACATATATTATGATTTCATTAACTCCCTTGACCTAGTGGGATTAGCAGATATAATAGGCTTAATTTTAATTATTTAATGGGCAAATTAAGGAATTACTCAAGAAGGTCGGTATTAACAGCACGCGTAACCGTCGTGTATGCGTATATGAATGTAGTAGCGAGAGAAATGTGTCAGGATCGAGCCAAATGGAGGTGGTCTCTGTCTACTCCTCTGGGTTACAGGCTTGAGTTATGTTGTTAAATTATTTAAATAATTATTGATACATTTAACCAACGTTCTTACGGTGAAGAACCTTAATGCAACATGCACATATCTGCTAAGTAAAGATATGTGTGAAATCAACCCGCGCTGGGCAGCGTGGTTGACTATGGCCCCAAGTCAACCCTGATTGAACTGATGATGATGAAGATACCATCAACTTGACAGACTTGATCATTCGTCACTTCAATCTTAATCACCTTCCCTTTTCATTTTTTTGTTTACCTATTGCTTAGATGTATAAAAATAATATCAAGATGGACCTGATCAAGCTTGAGCGGGAGTGCACTGGATGCGGGCGGCACGGGACCGGGCATTGTGGCAATCGCTGGGGGACACCTACGTTCAGCAGTGGACGACAATAGGCTGATGATGATGACGATAACAATAAGTACTGACACAGTAAATTTATAAATTTCCTTTTATACAGCTACTTCTCGATTTACTAATTAACTAGCTGTAGTGCGCGACTTCGTCCGATAATTAAAAAATATAGCCTATGTTACTCGGGGATAATGTAGCTTTTTAATGGTGAAAGAATTTTTGAAATCGGCCCAGTAGTTCTTGAGTTTTTTCAATACAAAGTTTCTCTATTTATAATTATAGATACAATAGATAGATAGATAGATAGATATAGAAGTATAGATATGAAGCTGGTCGTATAATTTTCCGTGTCACGTGTTCACTTTCACAGGACAATGCATTTGACTCGCTCAACTTTCATCGGCTCGTCAATTATTCATTATGCGAAAGATAACAATTGTTACTCGTATACGTGGCCGGAAGAATTTTTAATATAAAACACACTTTAGTTATTGATTTTTATTTTTATTATGTACTAGAGAGTATGAATTATTGAATTATATTTACAATGCGGTTTATAGTAAACAAAGCTTGGAATAAATTACTACGATTTAATGAAATGATATTAAACGAATAAAATTATTTTAATGATTATTATTTGACAAAGAGTACTCGACAATAAGATCTAATTTAGTCTTTTTAAATATTTGTAACAACAGACAACTGTAGGTAACTGTATCTTAGTTAAATAACCTAAATTAAATCGGTGGTTACTAGTTTAAGTGTGTGTACTAAAGTATATAAAGGTTTAAAATATTTCTTTAAATTGATAATAACATTGCTAATATTATTCACATCGAAGTTTACTCGGCATATTTTAAGCATAACGTGATTCGAATTGTCTCCATTGTGACGTAGTATAACATTTGTTGATTGAAAAAAAGTAGTTGTTTTAAAAACAATAAGACTGGACGCCAGACTAACTGTATGATAATCTCGCGAGGAATACAATTCGAAGACTTTGTTAAAAACGTTGCAGACGTTTAGACTAGGTCATAAACGATTTGATACATAAATGCATACCCACGTACTCAAAAACATACATAAAAATACATTGTTCTTCTGTAAGTTGGAAAAAAGGGCTGAATTCAGACACGGCCGATAGAAAAATATATAGTAATTCATGTGCCGACCTTCATAGAGAAGGATCCTTGACGAACTTAGAAAAAATACTAATTTAAAGTTTAAAAATACCCTGTTTATTTTGTAAGAAGTTATAATATCGCTCGGGAGCCTGCACATACTTGTTTCTTTAGTGTACACCATACCCTATGCTTTTATGGATTCTCATTACTTCTTTGTCCACACCATTATAATAAGTGAAAGTACGTATGTCGCTTTCTTGCAGCGGTGGGTCAATTTAGTTTATACTGATTTATTCACCTCCACCGTTAAGCCGACTACTGACGCTTAGTTTTAACTGTACAGTTAAAACTGACATGTGTAGGCCAAACTGAGAACTGTACAATTAAAAAACTAAACGTCTGTAGCCGGTTTTAAGCTAGTTCTATTTTAGAAAACAAAAACATATGCATTGCTTATAACAACCCAAATACCAACGGTCCTATCTGGGTAACATTTCATAAAAAAATTATAATCTACATTCTTTCCGAGTCAACTAAATAACTTTCGATTATAATTGCTCTACATTACATTTTATTACTTATGACCAACATATAAAGTAAACCTTTACCTTATTTGTGACTAAATTGTGGTTTAATAATATATGAGTAAAACATCCGATGTAATTACGTACATTCATTAAAAAGTTCCGAGTTTTTATTACAGATATATTAGTTTTCTAGAGTTATTAGTGACAGGGCAAATATGTATGCTTAATTATTGCTAGTTTTATTCTAAAATTGCTTATATTCTGCAAAGAAATTAAATAAGAATTGCCTGTAACAGCTTGTCTATTAAACAATCAGTTGAATTATTCCATGAATTTGCAGTTCTAAAGAAAATCTCGGCCTAGAAACAAGAGTAACAGTTCTCAAAGTATTTTAACGAGTTTTTTTCCAGTACCTAGTATCTAGCAATTATCTAAACAGTTTTACTTATACTTAAAACTACTATTACTTTAGTTATATATGATATCAAATACAATGGTTAAATGGATAAGAAAATGATAAAAGCGGAAGATTAAAGTAAATTAAAAAATTAACACATTGTTTCCTCTTGGTGTGTAACAAAAAGGCTATCAAATCGATTTTCATGTGATTTTCAGCGTTCGTTAACACGTGACTCGAGCCAAAACAATGCCACGTGAACTATTAAAAGACTGAGTTTGACGAGAATGTGAAGGAAATATTAAAAGTTTAACGCACTTCAGCAATTGTTGTTTTTTCAATATGAAAAGTGTAAATAAGTTCTTCTTAACTAGTTCAATCGTTTATGTAGACATTAAAAAAATATACCGCATACAAAAGAGCTTTGTTTTGGGGAAAATATTATAAAAATATACTGTATAGTTTAAATTTAACGGAAACAAAAAATATTTTCTAATTAATTTAAGATATTTTTGATAGAAATAAAAAATACTTATTAAAGTCTTATCCTAATTAAATGCATGCTATCCTTTTTCTGCTAATTCTGTGAGTAAACACATAGTAAGTAAATTAATTTCTACATTAGGATCCTAAAGCAAATATGCAAATACGATTTCATTTACGTTTTGTTGTATTAGTAACCCTGACAATTAAATTATAGGACGGAATCTTATCTACAGAGAAAGTTCCTGTATTTCGTAGTACAATCTTGCATTCTTTTTGTTTGATATAGTTCGTAATAAGTTAATAAAAGTTTTCATACTATCGCCTAATTGAAACTTAATATCGTCTACTTTTTACTGTATTTAAAAATGCTGTATTCGATTCTGCGAGCATTTGCTGGCCACAAATATCAATTTTACCACAAGCCAAACAGTATCAATCTTATACAGTCCAAAAACAACTAACACGCTCGAAATCACACGAATGCATAACAAAATAATCTAAACAAAGCGTAAAAGAAATCTATAAAATTACTCACCTAAATTTTTAAAAGTAAATTTATACTTCTAAACGCATTGAACACATTCGAAGACTATTTCAACACTAAGAAGTAAATTCAGTTCAACTTTATTAGTTGTTGTACTTTTCCCGTAGATATTTCCCGCATCGTAATTACGCGCGCGTTTCCGCCGGCTTCCGATTTTCAAATAAACTAACCAAGATGGCCGACGCCGGCTGACATTGTTATAAATAATGATGGCGTGTGTTTGGAACGCGTTTATCGATATCGACATAGCACGATTAAAATAAAAAGCAAGAACAAAAACGTGTTATTATTTCAACTTTTTATCATTTAAAAGATTACAGTAGTTCTGTCTTTTTTGCCACGAAAATGTAACTTTGGTATGATGTGCGGTTGAATAACTCGGCGGTACAACGTCAAATAGCTAAACGCAAGACATCTTGCGTATAAAAATTTTACATTATACGATTCTTAATTGATAATGATTAGGATTCTTTCAACTGGCAAATGTTGAAACAAGTGGCAGTAAATTCCAAGGAGGCTTTCGTTCTTAAAAAAATGTTTGTATAAAAGAGAAGTACTTCAGATAATGTTTTTAAAATTTTAAAAATGCACAGAGGACGCACAGGATGCACAGAGAACAAAACTTTCAAAGAAAGGTAACATTTTTAGTTAGTGAACGTAAGGGCAATGGTTATAATTTTACGATAAAGTGATTCCCATAACTAGTAAGTTGGTAACATAATTGTCATATGTACTGTTTGCTCACATTACAAAGCTACGAAAACATCCAATTTTTTCAGTAATTTTGTTGACATTGGTAACATTTTTCTCATTGAGAAAACAAAATGTTTTTATGTGATTGTTGTGTGATACAAGTAAAAGGTAGTCTCTATAAACTGGTTTGCACTTCAGTACTTTGCTGCTTCTAGAATTAAAATAAACGGAGTTTTTAATATGAGATCTCAGTCCACTTGTTTTAGGTCATTAGTTCTTCTTTCTCCACCAACGGTTCCCGCCTTGTCGTGGCGGTGGGGCTCTAGTAACCGTGAGGGGCACACGGTGAAGCTAAGAGGAACCAGGGAGGGAGGGCCGGTTGGCCGGGTGGCGGCCGGCTCTCGCGGGGCAGGCCTTCACCCTGTGGAGGCCTGGTAGAGGAGGGGACACACACCCGGTGTGTGGACCCTGGTCGGTGGTGGTTTCGTGCCCGCCGACGGAGAGGGAGAGCCGCGGAGGAAGAGGGGTGTTGGTATTACGGTGCGCCACTCTCCCTGTCCTCCGCGGCTCTGCGGGGTCGCACCGTTGATGCGATGAGGTGGGCAGTCTGTGTGCCAATGAGTGGGGATTTGCCCCACTCACCTGCACTCCCAGACGGCCGAGGGTTGGACGCTCAGGGAGCACGCATCAGTTATACTCTGTTTTCAGAGTGTACATGATGCGTGTGATCCTACGTCCCTCGCGTAATCCCGGGATAAATCCCGGGACCGCGGGCCCTCGTCTTGATTAAGACGGGGTCACGAGGTGTGGTCTCTATAAACCACGGCGGCACCAGCGGGTGAGGGCGGGGGACCAAACCTGCATTGCACGGTGCCGTCTTCCGAGGAGCGCCTTTAGGCGCAGCGCCCTTATTTAAGGGCGTTCGAGGGCCTCTTCCTGAGGCGGCCGGTGGGCGTCGCGGAAGTTACCTGGTGCCCGCTTCGCCCACGATAATGGCCAAGAGGGAACAAGGTGGTTTAGTGCGGTATGCCCTCACTAGGAGGGTGAGTCCCACATACCGATATGTGCTCCCCCCGTGGGCACTAGGATCTAAAATAGATTCCACCTCGAAAAAAAAAAAAAAAAAGGTCATTAGTTCTTTATGCGATTTCGATGCATTGGTCAAACGAGAGTTCTAAATGTATTTATGATATAATGCCAACAAATGGGCAAAGACACAATTTTTGATCTCCGGCCAAATGCTTTACACATCTATTAGCGGATATTTTGTCAAGTTTAGTTATGCCTTGAACAAATTATGCAACTGTTCACAACTGTAGTAACTTCATTTAAATATTTCGACTCAAATGATCATGTAGCGGAAGAGGTGTTATTAAGGCCGGCAACGCATTTGAGGCTCCTCGAGTGTTGCAAATGTCCATGGGCGTCGAAGATCACCTAGATGATCCAGCCACTCGTTTGCCCCTTCTCTTATAAAAAAAATATTGGTCGTGTTATATGAAACAGTTTATTAATATTAGGAAATATGTACAGGATCCATAAGGAAATATTAACTTTGTAACCGTAAATTTCCACTGGCGACTGTAGCTTCCTTTACGAACTCAATAGTAAGAGAACATGTTTAATAAATATCTCACAGCCACAGATAAAATACACTGTTATCACAAGAATTGCAAATATTTTTTTATTTCATATCCATCATATGATATCGCGATAAGCAAATCTCTTCGCTAAGATTTCATCTCGTCTTACAAAAACGTCATAAGTAGTTATAATCTTCTGTCTATACTAATATTTTAAAGAGGAAAGCTTTGTATTTTTATAATTTTGTATGTATTGAAATAACTCAAGAACTACTGGGCCGATTTCAAAAATTCTTTCACCATTAGAAAGCTACATTATTCCCGAGTCACATAGGCTATATTATTTAATTCCACGCGGACGAAATCGCGCACAGTAGCTAGTCCGAAATAAAATCAAATAGCAAAAACTAGGTTGTTCACGTGTACAATCTACAATATCAGAACAGATTGTAGTTATTTTTAGCTTACGTTATAAAATATTCAAGAATGTGCCACACACGTCCGTAAATCAATATTTGATTTTGATATAAAGTAAATAATACGTATTAAGTGTATTTAGTATATTTTTACTAAATACTAATATTCCAGAACGCCCGGATCGTTTCCAGAGGTCACCAGCAAATTTAAAGGGCTCCTGGGTATCTTTGCAGAGTTGAACTGGCTGGAGTGATCCAAGACCTGCCTTCAAGCAAAATACGCGCCAGTCGTAGAGTTGTGGAAACATAGACCCTACTACTACAACAACTAAATAATGACTAACTTAAATGCATACTTATTAAACTCTTTATCGAGTTTTAATTTGTCATTGAAATTGCCCAATATCTTGATTAGTTCTTTGTAAAGTTAATAAATAAGGAACTGGGGAAAAGTGGGAATATTTTATCCATTGTTTATAGACACACTCGCGGGTATTGCGTATTTAGTTTACGTTACACTAATGCAACGTCAGCCGGTAGAGCGATCATTCATCGCTTTTTTTTTAAATATCGCGTACTATTTTTAGCAAATCTTATTTTTCACACGCAGAAGTATATTTATGACTTTACTTGAATACATTGCGTTTATGTTTCGATATTTTGTTTGCTTTTTGTTACGGCAGTGGAAACTCATTGTATAATATATTAACGATTGCTAAGCATTTTTAGTTAGGGTCTTAATTTAAACAGAGATCGCACCCGTTGCTTATAAATTACATGGCCTAGTTACAAAGAGTTCATTCATTAATCAAGAAAAGATGAACTGGACTATTTTTCTTGCTCGATTTAATATTCACTTGGCGCAAGCGATGACGTCTGCGGCGACCTGATTCTTTTTTGTTTTATTAACGATGATGTCCATCCTCAGCATACTTTAAAACATTTATTAAACATCCCTGAAGAATTTATGGTGAAATTGCACTAACGTCCGATAATGTTGTTAAAAGCGCCTACACGAAATTAATAGTGATGTTCAAATAATTTAACTTCAATATGAAATTCTCCAAGGCGTACTAACATATCGCACTTTTTTAGAAATATAAGAAGCTGTTTTTAAGGAATAAACTTTACTAGCTACAATCTTTTGTTTTAGAACACGTCACATTGTACTTTAGCCAAAAACATAAATAGACCGCAGTAGATTGCAGATGGCCTTAACTTACTGCTCTGATTCATTGAAATATGTATTGTATTCTAAATCTAACGTGAGTTTTGTAACACATTTAAAGCAAAAGTGCTCTATTTAAGTTACTTGTAACAGTTTATATCAGGAATCCCAAAATTATGGACCGCAAAGTGCAAACTACTTGTGTAAATATTTTTATAAGAGAGTAAATTATTTCATTTAAATCGTTTTACCTTAGACCCTACTGTTTTTTTTAATTATTTATTTTTATTAAATGTTACAATAATCTTAATTTAAAAAATGGTCCTGTAAAAAGACATTTGTCTTTTGTCTACATGGATCGGCAGTCTCTTTAATTACATGTTAATTATACTTTTTGGTATTAAACTAATAAAACTATTAAACTCTAAGCAAATACATAACAAATGTTACAAATCTAAAATATAGGAGCAGCATTTTATGAAAGTCATTACAGTAAGGACACTGGATTACAAAAGTTACTTCATAGTTATTTAATGTGTACCTATGTGTTTATTTTTCATTTTATCTTTGTTATGTTTTAACTTAAATAGTAGTGTGTAAGTGTATTCAGAATTACGAGTGATTGGTAATGCCTATATGTCTTTTGTTCCTACAGTCTGACACCCCTGGCACAGACAATTTGAACTAAATAATTGAGCAATGGTATAATTTGTAGGGCATACAATTAGCACATTTATATTACTTTTAGAGCTGTGTCTTCTACGTACCGTGTTCACTATCAAGTCGGTAGTTCATGCAGAGTTACTACTGAGTTTCTGAACTTAACAGGTAAGTGATACTTTAGTTATTTCCTGCTTAATATGGCGTTCTTTAAAACTACAGCGATCGGTGAAGAGTATCGATTTTATGTCTGAATATTTGCTTCCCTTCGTAGTCACCGGTTTTGGGTGTATAGGTATTTTGTGATTTCCTGATGATCTATGCAATTAATAAAGGTTTAAACTTCAGCAATTGTAGAAAAGTAGCATTATCACAACTTCTTTTGTGGCCTACAGAAGAAATACTCTGTAGCATTTTGTGCACTCGTTAAAAACATTTTCAAATTATTAGAAAATTCATATTGGCTTAGCTACTTTATCATATTTGTTTTTAGTCATGGATCCAGCCTTAGCATTTGAACAATCGATTATTTCTCGAAACCAAATTTCGTTCGAGAATGTTCATTGTGACAACTCAGCGATACAACGTTTCTATGGCGGTCGAGTTATTTTTATTACGGGAGGATCTGGATTTATGGGGAAATTATTAATCGAAAAATTATTCAGGTTAGTATTATACTCGTAATTCCGTTAGTTTGTTCTATAATAAAAAAAATCATATACCTTTTGGTTTTTTCAGGACATGTGCAATAAAAAAAATGTACGTAATGATACGACCAAAGAAAGATTCAATGCCAAATCAAAGGCTTGCAAAGACGTTTGAAGATCCTGTAAGAAATTATAACATAAAAAAGTTTCTTTGTGTACAGTGACATAAAATACATTTTATTTTCTTACAGGTGTTCGATGGTTTGAAAAAAATGCAACCGAACTTCATTGATAAAATACAAGCAATAGAAGGGGATATTGCTGAAATACGTTTGGGTATTAGTGATAGCAACTGGAACAGATTGATCGAAGAAGTAGATGTTATATTCCATATGGCAGCTGTAGTCAGATTTGATGCACCATTAAAGACTACGGTACTTTCAAACGTACGTGGTACAAGGGAAGCGCTACGTTTGGGTAAAGCCTGCAGATTGCTGCGTAGTTTTGTATACGTCTCGACTGCTTATAGTCATGCGACTCGAAGTCGTATAGGAACTGAGGTATTGGAAGATTTTCTTGAAAGCCCAGCTGCTCCTGATTCACTGATTCAATTAGTTGAAACTCTCAATGAAGACAAACTTATAGAAGTAACACCAGAGTAAGTATTTTGTTGTTAAAATTGATTATTTGGATACTTGTTGAACCAATTGATATAACAAAATGAATAGGGGGTATCCCAAAGTACATGCGCTTCGATAAAATAAAATGAATGGAACTGACAATGGTTCGATATTTCGCACGTGACAAACACACGACTTTACGAATGTTATTGTCAATTTCATACATTTTTGTCGATTCCATCAGCGATATCGCCAATCGAAAGATACTTTGGGTATCCCCCAGATCTCTTAGAGATCAATGAAAATGATTAAAAGACGAAACAATAGGCGACATATCCGTTTTGCAATTGATAATTTTTGGACAGGTGAATTAAAGTTAATAGTTTATTTAAATGAAATGTTAACAATAGTGAATTATCAATGTTCACAGATTAATAAAGGATTGGCCCAATACTTATTCATTTTCAAAAGCTATCGCTGAAGAAATGATACGTATTACAGCTGGAGATTTGCCGATTTGTGTCGTGAAACCAGCTATAGGTAAAATATCTGTTGTGTCTACAATATCTAAAGTAATTAATATAGATAACTAAGCACTTAATATAATTACAGTGATTCCCACCAACCGCGAGCCCGTTCCAGGCTGGATTGATATGAATTGTGTCTTTGGCCCGAGTGGAGTGAGTTATTTTTAGTACAAACTTAAAATGTTCTTAGTTAAAGTTTTATTCAACCACTGAATCCGGGTGAAATACAATTAAATTGGGTTTCCTACCTCTGTATGCTAATAAATCAAATAAAATCAAAACAAAGAACAAATACTGGTTTCTTTTTACGATTAATTAGAACACTAGGTAAATTTAAGTTGTCTTTTCTACAGCTACTCATAGGAATGGGATTAGGTCTATTGCATGTATTCTTCGCGGATGTTAACGTGAGAGTTAATATTGTGCCTGGTGATATTGCCACCAATGCTGTGATTGCGACTGGCTGGGAGACGGCGAGGAGGCATGCCGCCGGTGAAAATGAGACCAAAGTGTACGCTGTCAGCAACGTGAGGAATCCTGTTAAATGGGGTAAGAATTAAAAATTAACATTTTATCCGGCTTTGTTTAAAATTTCCGAATAAAAAATCTAAATCGTGGAGTCCGGAAAATGACAATCTATCTATACTAATATTATAAAGAGAGAAACTTTGTATTTTTGAATTTTTGTATATTTTTGTTTGTGTTGAAATAACTCAAGAACCACTGGACCGATTTTAAAAATTCTTTCACCATTAGAAAGCTATATTATCCCCGATTAAACATAGGCTATATTATTTAATTCTACGCGGACGAAGTCGCGCACAACAGCTAGTAATAAATAAACATGGCACGTACTTTAGTATTGTAATAGTGTAGCAAATTCACATTTTACAATGACGCTATAGACTAAATATAAAATATTGATGTTTGAAACTATTCGATAATTACATTTATTTCGATATTATAAATTCATGTTTAAGGTACAATTGGAGATTACTTCCGAGGTGATGCTAAGAAATTTATGTCTCCACTGGTCACTTACTATCCGTGCGGCGTCGAAACTAAGTGGAAATACATGTTCTTTATTTATTCATGGCTCTTCCACTTCATACCAGCTTACATCATCGACGGCGTTTGTATGTTGATCGGCAAACCTAGAAGGTAATCAAAATATTGTTTTTAATACTTTGTCTAGGTTAAAAGGTTAAAGGTTTTCGACCCATGATGTGCTCCGTTTTCCGCAACTCCACGACTAGTACGTATTTTGCGTGAATACACATATCTTTGAATTTCTTCGCCGATATGTGCAGGTTGCATCACGGTATTTTCCTTCACCTAAGAGCGTCGGTAAATATGTACCTATGAAAATCGAAAAACACATTGGTACATGGCGGGATTCGAACTCGGCACCTGCAGTTTACAAGTCAAGAGCTAAACCCCTGAGCCACCGACGCTCTTATTTTGTCTATTAGTTCAAGTAGAATTCGATTGAATATAGACCAACTAGTAGCTGAACTGGGGGGCTACCCAAAGTACTTTTCGATTGGCGATACCGCTGATGGAATCGATAAAAATGTAGGAAACTGACACTGACCTTCGTAAAGTCATGTGCTTGTCACGTGTGAGATATCGAACGTCAATGTCAGTTTCATACATATCAGACGTTCGCTATAGAATCGTTTCGTAGCGAATATACTTTAGGTGGGCATAAGTCAAATTACATTTTGACTGCTCAGTAACATTTTGTATTAAAATCAATCGCAATATCATTGCGTCTCTCACTGGGCCAAGCAACGGAAATCGATTACATTTCATAATATACTTTGTTATTATTGTCCTCAGATTTGTAAAACTCTACGAAAAAGTCTACAAAATGACTTTAGTATTCAGTTATTTCAATTGCAATGAATGGAAATTCAACGATAATAATATGCGGGATTTATATTTAGCAATGACTGATGATGATAAAGAGGTCTTTAATATAGACTTAACTAATATAGATTGGTTGGAACAAATGAATATTTGGATAATTGGACTACGTAAATATATTGTGAAAGACGGACTCAGTGGGACGGACTACGCATTGAAGAAATACTTTTGGTTGAGATTGGGTCATTACTTTTTGACAGGTCTAGTCCTGTATGCTTCATGGGAAGCTTCATCTTGGGTATACCATTTATTGAGTCCTTTTTTCTAGAATAAGTACGATAATACTTTTATAAAAATAAACATACCGTAAGATAAAAAACTGTATTTTTTGTTTGCCTTATGATTAATTTTTAGAGTATTAGATGTGTAACGAATAAAGGATAAACTTCCTTTTTTATTTAGCTTCTGACGAAAAAGTTAACACGCGGGCGCACCTGTGAAAATTTGCTCATTATTTTTCGAAGGTATTCTTTTAACAGATTATTCAAATATGTAACAAATCAATTTATGTTGCTTGATAAAATTTTAATCATAAATTTAAACAAAGCGAGAATGAGATTGTAAAATTGATTACTATTTGTTTTAAATAAAATCTATACTTCTATACTAATATTATAAAGAGAGAAACTTTGTATTTTTGTTTGTGTTAAAGTAACTCAAGAACTACTAGGCCGATTTCAAAAATTCATTCACCATTAGAAAGCTACATTGTCCCCGAGTAACATAGGCTATATTATTCAATTCTACGCGGACGAAGTCGCGCACAACAGCTAGTGTATAATAAAATGTGATAATAATTCTTGTCCTTCAACAAACCATATAAATACACAAAGGATCGTAAAGCTTCTGTTTCTAGTGTTTGCAATTTGTTTTCATGGCAAATGACTAACATAGTTCAACTACAATACTGCAATAATATTTTACGACAACAAACTTTTCTAGCGCATTATAACGACGAGAGACTTGGTAGAGTTACTGGCTTTTCTTAATATAAATTTATAATTAATTGTAAAATAGTAAAATGGATACTAAATATATTGTAATTCAATAAAATGCTTCGTAATGTTGTTCTTTGTGTTTTAAATGAGTAAAGAGAACGTAGTGCCTATTTATTTGTTTTAAACCGTATTTGTAACGTACCCAGTATGTTTTAATTAATTAGTATAAAGTTGGGATTCTTTTATATACTTTTTAATTTATTTCTATCGTCATAAAGCGTCGCAGTGTCAAAGGTCATCTGTATTGTAAGTAATCAGATCTTAAGCGATTGTTTTCGAAGCCACGTTAAATTGAATTGCGTAGAAAATAATATAGTCGACAAAGATCAATAGAACATTATGGTACCGAGTCATTTTACAAAAAAAAAAAACTATAGACAAATTGTACTATCATTGTACGAGCATCAGATAGTCATAATCCTTATCCTTACATAGTATAAAACAATAACGCTTTTTATATTTGTCCCTAAATATGCTTGGTGACTCTTTAAAACTATGCAACGGATTTTGATGCGGTTTTTAATAGATAGAGTGATTCATAAGGCAGGTTTTCATGTAAAATACATTCACAATATAGTAGAGTAACATTGATAACTTAGAGGTTTTTAAATTAACACATTATTAGCGCTTCCATTGCAAACGCTGTTGTATTTAGTATCAGCATCATACCGATTTGCACCCGTGCAAAGCCGGGGCGGGCCGCTAGTTGCCAATTAATTTAACAAAATGTGTATCTTTGCACGAACTTTTGCTTATTGCTTTCTTGTTTCGAGTGAGATGTTGACATTTCCAACTTGTACCTCACAACGTAGCAGTTAATCAGTAACGGCCGGATACTGAAACGATAAGGGTCGTTTACAATCGCAGAGACGTCAAAAATGGAATTTGGAGTTTAAAGCCGACTACAGGCAGAAAACTAACGTACAAACGTCAATTTGAACTGCACAGTCGAACTGTACAGTTCTCAGTTTTGCCTACACACGTCAGTTTTAACTGTGCAATCGAACTGTACAATTAAAACTGAGAGTCTGTAGCCGGCTTAAGAGTTTAAAAAGCTGTTACATATTTATACAACGTTTCGGAATCCGGCCGTAAGTGTAATAAAATTATGAATTAAATCGCTTTGTCCTTACATTATAGAAGGTTATTTTCTTGAATGTCAAGATTAATTTCCGGTTGGTTTCGGAACTTAATGATTGCGCAGTGGAATTTTTTTGTGCCAATTTAAAATACATTTTATTTTTTAGTGAATCCGTGCTTACGCGCGAATCGAGGAGTTAAATTATTTCGTACTTTTTTAATACGGTAACAAGGTGAATAAACTTTTATGTAAATATTCTATTTAAGTAAATAAACACTATAAATATTGTTTTATAAGATACAAAAAACTGTAACCTGATTATGTTAATTTATAATTACTCGAATGTTAAAAAAATCATGTATTCATTCAATTTGTTCCATTCTTTAACTAAATATGACGATGGAATGATGAGAAATTACAGGTCACATTGCATGAACTTAAATCATTGTCATTGAACTTCAAAAACAACCTAAATCATAAAATGTCAAGTCATCTTGTTTGAATATCGTCAAATAATGACTGTCAATGTGACCATAGCAAAAATTACACGTAAATTTACATTTTTCTAATACAACTCTCAAGTTAAGTGTGAAAATTGCGGTACTCGGAATAGTTGTCTTCACTATTGAGACCCATATTAATCTCATAAGACCTAAAATTGAACCAAATACGATAATGAAGTTATTTATTGTTAATTATAGTCGTAGGGGCATTAATAAGACATATTTTTTATTTTTTATTTTTTTTAAATTCTTTCACCATTAGAAAGCGACATTATCCCCGAGTAACATAGGCTATATTATTTAATTCCACGCGGACGAAGTCGCGCACATCAGCTTGTTTAATATATATATGTTAAAATGTTGTTATGACACCATCCTTTATTCATGTGCAGGTAAAGTTCAATGACCCTGTAGCCTGAATTTCATTTGTAAAACTTATTTCTTTAATTACATACGCTAAGAATTTGTTTATTCAGTCAGCTAATATTGATGTCTGATGACATTAAAAATTGTATTGAATTAACGCATTGAACGTGTTATATGAAAAATCGGATAACCAGGGGCCGAGTAATCAGTGAACAAAAAAAAACGTTAAGATGGATTGAGAACCTCTCCATTTTTGGAAGTCGGTCATTTGGGATTAAAGCTGGTACGACAAAACTGATAGAGATTGGATCTTTTTATTTTTAATCCAAGTTGTAGTAGTGAATTCCGATATGTTGAAATAAGTTAAAAAATGCCTCTTGGTTCTCGTGAATGATTGCAATTAATTAAATTTAATTAAATAAAAATAAAACAGTTCCATTAATAAATGTTTATAAAAACATTGTATTTGACTTGTTAAATAATGTTATTGAAAATGTTAATTAGTGTTTTAATGTCAAATGAAACGTTTGTTTAACACAAAAGTAAACATTTTTTCTAAGCTGAATTGATATCAATTTACCTAAGGTCTTTGAACTCGCAAATGCACTTTAAAGGACAGAATTATGGAATAAAAAATGGAGACCGGACTTGTTTTTACAATTATTAAATACTAGCTGTTGTTCACGACTTCGCCCGTGGAATAATATAGCCTATGTTACTCGGGATTAATGTAGCTTTCTAACGGTGAAAGAATTTTTAAAATCGTTTCAGTAATTCTTAAGTTATTTCAATATATAAAAAATACAATGTATCTCTCTTTATAATATTAGAATAGATATAGATAACTCTAAACTAGATATGAAAAGGACGCCGTAATTTTATGTCTGGTCTTGAACAACACCTAATATTATGTCGAGGCGAATTAGTTATAAAGTGATCAAAATATGCTCAATGTCAGGCACAATGTCATTTAGTTAATGCGAATTCCATTTACTTAATATGAAATATTCTAACCAATCTTCTAAGTGACATACAACAAAGCTGCTATTAATAACAATATGTATTTCTAGTGCTTCGCACGGGTGCAAATCGGTATAATGCTGATAGCGTTTGCAATGTAAGCGCTAAAAATTTGTTAATTTAAGACATGATATTAAAAGCCTCTAAATTATCAGTATTACTCTACTATATTGTGAATGTATTATACATGAAAACCTTCCTTATGAATCACTCTATCTTTAAAAACCGCATCAAAATCCGTTGCGTAGTTTTAAATATTTAAGCATATATAGGGACAAACATAAAAAAGCGTTATTGTTTTATACTATTTAAGGATAAGGATAAGGAAGACTCAACCTTACGGAAAAGATATAAGTCTGGCAGGCAAGGAAGGTTAGTCTATAAGAAGTCAAGTGATGGAAGTCACGGCTTTGGTGTTGTAGAGTAGCATTTATTCAGATTTCATTCATTTCTTGCTTAAATAAACATTTTTGATTTTGATTTTATTTTTTTTAATTACAAAATATTTTTTGATCAACTTATTATAATACAATTGACTATTCGTTCGGCCTCGATTCGACCTTTAAGGTGAAGTAAAGTTGACTTGATTTTGTTTTTATTTCGATTCTATTTTCTCTTCCTATTGTATTTAAATAGTTTGAATATTTCGGCTACGTAAATAAAGAAGTTAATTGTAATAGAAATAAACTTCAATCTATACTAATATTATAAAGAGAGAAACTTTGTATTTTTGTTTGTATTGAAATAACTCAAGAACTACTGGGCTGATTTCAAAAATTCTTTCACCATTAGAAAGCTATATTATCCCCGAGTAACATAGATTATATTATTTAATTACACGCGGACGAAGTCGCGCGCAACAGCTAGTAAATAAATATTTGAGTGCCATATTCAACCAATAAACCAATTTGAATGTGTGCTATAGTGCAATATTATATTGTCATTCGTATTTTCTTGAAGGAAATGAAGGAGATAATCATAGGTACAGGTGCTTCGGATGCAAAAATGCAGTAATAATTAAAAAAATATATGGAAAAGTAAAAAGATTTATGGAACTGACCATAGCTTTGGAAACGTCACGTACGCTTGTCTTGTACTGTCGAATCTGTCATTCTCTGATCCCGGCGAACGACTTACAGAAGAGAGAAACCTCTATAAGCGAGAAACATCTATAAGAGAGAAACCTCTATAAGAGAGAAACCTCTATAAGCGAGAAACCTCTATAAGAGAGAAACCTCTATAAGCAAGAAACCTCTATAAGCGAGAAACCTCTATAAGCGAGACACCTCTATAAGCGAGATATCGCGGTCCCATGTACTCTCGCTTATACAGGTTCGTCTCTATTCCTATATAGTGTGTTACATTTAGTCGACTCCACTAGCCATATTGTTAATAGAAGGATACTTTGTGTAGGGGCAAAAACTTTATATCGTTAACCCTTACACCGAGTTCTCGATAAAAACGGAGTTGTCGGTCTAATGAAGCCGTAGGGTTAGAAATTACAAATCACTGATGATAGACAAAATTACGACTTAAATAACATGTGTCAGAAATTGACCGTTGATAAATAAGCATTTAATAAATGATTCTTATTATTCGAGGTCGAAGCACAAAGAGTGGTGTAAGCAGAACACAAGAAACGCAACGTCGGACCACGTTGGCTTGCAAGCGAAACATCAGTCGACGTTCCGAGTCCGAACCGTTTGGACGTGGTGACAGTCACCAAACAAGTGAACACACAAGTTAATTTGGACTTTAATTAAGTTTTGAATTTAGAATAAAAATTACAAGTAAGTTTTTAAGGTTTTTTTATTACTGTAATTAATAAACATATTTTAATAATTTTTATTTAAAAATTAATATATTTTTTTTAATTGTATAAAAAGCAATTTGATTAAAATAGCATTATCTTTTAATGGTGTAGAAAATCTGCAGACAACATAAAAAATTGATAATTTATTGGTAATTACTTTCTCATAATTATTTTTAATTTTCTTCTAATGATTTATTACTTTTTAACCGACTTCCAACAGAAGGAGGTTATCAAGTCAATAAGTTTTTTTTTTTTTTATGTATGTTCGGAACTTGAGCAGCGAGTTCTGAACCGATTTACGTGATCCTTTTTTTGTTCGATGCAAGATAGCTGCCATTTGGTCCCATATTTACGTTTAAAAAAACTATTTAGTAGTTTTTGAGTTATTTCTAATAAACATGAAAAAAAATTGGGACTTTTTTGCTTTCTCGGCTTACGTAGCCTAAACTATAGGCCCTATGAAAATTTGGGTTTTACCAAATTGTAGCTCTTTAAATGTGCTATTTTAAAGTCCGCGATGGCATATATCTATCTTTTATGGTTTTCTCACAAAAACCATTTTTTCATAAGAAAATTTTACTCGACTTTCGACGCTATTATTAGAATTCCCTATGAATCCTTATCCAAATAAATATGTTTATCATCAAGAGAATTTAATGCAAATTATAATTGACCTTTGAAGGACATCATTTCGACCAATACTTTAGAAGATATGAAGGTTTCAAACCACGCGGAACTTGAAAAATTACAAAAACGTTCCAAATAGAGCGAGACAAGTGTTTTCTTGCCGTATACAGCCTAAACTATAAGACCTACATAAAAACTGTAATTTGCGATCAATACATCATGAAATTGCCTACATAGTTGTCTTTGGTGACATTTATCTATAATCTATGATTGTATCACAATATTTTTTTTTCTCCAAAAAAATTTCAATTAAAATGCATTTTGCAAGTTACGACGCTATTATTTCGTATTCGGTATGAATCCTTATCCAAATAAATATTATTTTGCGTTAGAGTATTAAACGTAGATTATAATTGCCCTTTACAGTATAAGATTTTGACCAATTGTTTAGAAGATATTACATAATTAAAACAAACTAAGCGCGTTCGAAAATGCAATAGATGCGCGCGGGCGCATTGAAATATATGCTCGCGGCGATGTAATGTGTTTGTTGTTATAGTATTTACACGACATATTTTTCTTAACTATTGTGTATAATTAAATTAAGGTTTAATAATTGTTGTCTTGTAGGCCAATCAGATAAGGATGGCAGCAATATGGAGTACATATCAAGTATTTTGTTTTAAATAACTGCGCTGACGAAGTCTCCGGCAACAACTAGTACTCGTATTAAATAGCTTCAATTTGTTTGTTTCACATTTCGTAGTTGTAAACTTTAAAATAAACTATTTATACCATATATTAAGATAATAAAACACAACGGAATTTCATAATATATATGGTGTGATAGAAAAATTCTACTGCAGTTTACAGAACAGCCTATTAAAGACACTAAAATGCTTAAAATAAAAAAAAAAAACTGCGTTTAAAAAAACCGCCTTCCAAAACGAAAAAAACACATTTAAATAAAAAGCTAAAAAAAACTAAAAAGGTACAAAATATTATAGTATAGAATACATTTTATACACCTCTTATGCAAACCATTCAGACCTTTAATATTAATAAAATACTATTATTTGTGAGCTATATCTATTTATTGATAGGTATGAAGTCGGAGCCAAGCCCTAAACAAAATAAAACGTAATAATATTATAAAAAGCTTACTTACTGTAATACAATTTGTATACTAGAGATAAACAAACCTAACTCACAGCGCGTGTAGGTGTAAGTATGCATCCCTATTATATTTCGCTTGGCTCCGACCTCAAACCTGTCAATAAATAGGTATAGCTCACAAATAATAGTATTTTATTAATATTAAAGGTCTGAATGGTTTGCATAAGAGGTGTATAAAATGTATTCTATACTATGTTATTTTATACCTTTTTAGTTTTTTTTAGCTTTTTATTTAAATGTGTTTTTTTCGTTTTGGAAGGCGGTTTTTTACGTTACAAAAATCCCATTCATTCATGTTTAAGAAATAATTCAGTTTAATATGAATTTCCACTGTTTAAACATCTAAACAAAAATATGATATACTAGCTGTGGTTCGCGATTTCGTCCGCGTGGAATAAAAAATATAGCCTATGTTACTAGCGTAGTGTAGCTTTCTAACGGTGGAAGATTTTTTAAAATCGGCCCAGTAGTTCTTGAGTTATTTCAATACAAACAAAAATACAAAAATATAAAGTTACTCTCTTTATAATATTAGTATAGACTACTATTCCTATGATTATTATAAATTGTCAACAGTTTTGTTCATTTCAAAAGCTGACTATATTAGGTCGATTTTAAACTGACCAAGTTAACAATCTATCAGTGACATGTATAATCAATATGATAGTCGCAGTAGCATACATGCGGTGTCGTCCTCGACGTTCATAATCCGTATACGTAATTGTAACGCTTGTGCAATGTAAGGAAAGTTCACTTGGATATACAAAGGACAAGTAGTGTGACATGTCCACTTAAATCGAGACTAACGGTCGAATAGCGACCACTTAAGTCATCAGAATACGGCAGTAATAGACGTTTGCATTATTATTATTTATTATTATTACTAAAGTCCGATTAACAAATCCATTTAGAATTTATCAGTGATGTAAATATTACTCGTAAAGCATTCGTATAAATTAGTTTTTTTGCACGGTAAAGCTGATCGGTGAAATTCCATGACGTCACGAAAGATGGACTAAAAAGTAATTGAGAGTTTTGTCTGAGTTTCCTTATAAGAAATTTCTTTTGTAATTTGAAGATGAGATGAGAAAAAGGATTTTCCTTTAGTGGTTTTCCCTCTATTTATTAATTTATTAAGTTCTTGTAGATAATTACTTGTCTAGGTACTTAAACGTGCTTATTAGTTAGCTGCTAAAATCATAAATAATCATATCAAACAGAATTCATCATCAACATCAGCCTTTTAGTGCCTTCTGCTGGATATAGGCTAGGCAGCAGCTTTTATGCCAATATCGTAATAAAAATATAAATGTATTTAATGTGTGGATTCGTGAACATATGTGTTTACTTAATAAATGTTGTCAGTATTAAAACTAGCAGTTGTTCGCGACTTTTTTCACGTGGAATTAAAGTATATAGCCTATGTTACTCGGGGATAATGTAGCTTTCTAATGGTGTAAGAATTTTTGAAATCGATCCAGTAGTACTTGAGTTATTTCAATACATACAAAAATACAACTTTTATACAGCTTCTATGTATTCTAAACGTTTGCGAAACTTCGATATTAATCTTTTCATTACAACGAATATGCAAATCGTTTGTTTTAAATTGTTCCAAACGAAATGCAAGGTAATCAACGTTACTAATATATTCTATTTCCTTGAAAATGTGTTTATTTGGGTTCCTCATAAAGCCAAACACATTTTATTAGATTCTTCTAAGCAAATACTTATATCAAGTTGTTCTGACTTGAGTTGCACAAAGTCTTGTGTAATCAATACTTCTATACTTACTAATATTATAAAGAGAAAAACTTTGTATTTTTGTTTGTATTGAAATAGCTCAAGAACTACTGGGCCAATTTCAAAAATTCTTTTACCATTAGATAATTACATTATCCCCGAGTAACATAGGCTATATTATTTAATTCCACGCGGACAAAGTCGGCACAACAGCTAGTTACTTATACTAAGTAAGGTATTTTTCTAAATTCTTGCTCAAAAGAACTATAATTTTAGAAATAAACAATGAATTGTACAAAATATTTTTCCTACATAAACGCTCAGCAAAAAACAATTGAAATGTTATTCCTAGTTTTTTCATTATCTATTTGGACAAAGTTGCGGCAGTTAGCTAGTTTTATAAAGATATATACTTAGACCGGACACACACGTTGATAAAGTTAAACTATGTAGGAAGTCTGTAAGACAACTCATTTAAACTAAGTTATTACTTAATAATTATACTTAATTGTTGACATAAGTAAATATATTGAGGTGGCATAATGACAAAGGTGACATAAGGATATTAAAAGGTAGTAAAAGAGCCATAGGTGACATTTTTCTTCAAGCACTTTTCGCAGAATCTTCAGTATAGGCAAACAAGGATCTCTACCGTACCTTATACTTTATTATAAAACTTTAAATAATATAGATATGCTAAGTAAGGTAGGGAACGATCTATTGTTTTCTAATAGATTTTTTTTTTCGGGAAAATATTTTTTTTAATATTAGATAACTTTTGAATTAATTTACTATGAACAAAGCAAAGTTATTGTTCTGTATTTATAATTTTTCATATTATGTGAAAACCCATAAAAATAATATGATTGTTTTATATAACAGCAGAAATAAATTATGACAGCCATACTATAATATTTACACGGATGTAATAATATGTCTTAAATAAAAAAATATTTTTAAAGAATTATATAAGATTATTTTTTAATACGTCGTTAAGGAAAATGTTTCAACACTCAACGTCCGTTCTGAGTCTTTTGATCACTCACCGTTATCGTAGAATTAGTATAAGATATACACTACAAAAGAGCATTCGTAGCTCAGGGGTTAAGCTCTTGACTTGTAATCTGCAGGTCTCGAGTTCGAATCTCGTCTTATACCAATGTGTTTTTCGATTTTGAATTTCATATGTACATCGTTATCCGACGCTCTTATGGTGAAGGAAAACATCGTGATGCAACCTGCACATATCGACGAAAAAATTCGAAGATGTGTGCGAAGTCGACCAACTCTGGGTCAGCGTGGTTAACTATGGCCTAGTCAACCCTTAGGGGGTAGGCTTCGCGCCGCACGGTGGGGACATCTAGTGAGCTGGTGATGAAACACTATAAGGGACAGATTAAGTGTTAATTAACCTGAGTGGGTAATTAAAGCTTCCACGGTGATCTTTCCGTATTCGTGCCATTGACCTTTTACTCTTAATGATTACCTTAAAGAAGTGTGCTTGCCTTTTGAAAGACATGATATATAGCCTTGATGAAATTTCGGCGCGCAAAAACTCGGTCAAGAGTAAAAATACATCGGCATTATATAGCCTTCGTTATAAGAACAGGAAGAAAACAACGGAAATCAATTTTATGAGTTAAATAACAAGCGTTAAATAATATTATTTAATGCATAAATTTTTTTACAAAATAAACAACATTCATCTGGCATATAACAAAAAATAAAAAAAATGTTGACGCATAACGTTCACGTAAATTAAATATAAAATATGTGTTGTTTTAAATTTGACTTTTGCCGTTAAGTAATTGATACGATCATATGTGAGTTCGATGTACTGTCCGGAGTCTTCATATTAAAAAACTTATACTCACATTTTTGTCTGGTAAGATTAGATATTTAAATATTATTACAGAACTAGTCGTTGCTCGCTACTTTGTCCACACGGAATTATAAAATACAGCCTATATTACTCGGGGATATTGTAGCTTTCTAAGGGTGATAGAATTTTTGAAATCAGCTCAGTAGTTTTTGAGTTATTTCAATAAATACAAAGTTTTCCTCATTGTAATATTAGTTAGTATACAATACATTATTGTAGAATAACTATTCTTAACACACTAACCCTACGGCTTCATTAGACCAAGTTCGCGCAAATAACGGAGATTATGCTTCGACGTAAGACCGTTTTTTGCGTGACATCGGTCAAATGAAATCTTAGGGTTAGACCTGTTTACTTCTCGATTTACGTCACTCGTTCCCTCGATCGATGACAAGACAAAACTATAGATTCTCCAAATATAAGTGTTTTAAAAGATATAAAAATAAAACTACAAATTCATAAAGCCTTCGACTGGTGTGACACATCGTCTTTTTTGAAATAAAGTACTAACTATACGCGAAACAAAGACGTATATTCGTGTTCGTTGCGAACCAAGTAAAGTTAAAATTCGCTAATTCGCTGGTGTTTTGTTTCGCCTTCCCAGCTAGACACGAAACTTGTCAGCCCGCATTCACACGAGCGCTTTTTTGAACGCACGCAAAAAGGCTTTGAGATAGAAACAATTTACATCTATCTGTTCAGATGCGGCCCTTTTGAATCGATTTGTTTTAACACGCAGCGTTGAATTTTGAACGCCGGACGAAGGAAACAAGAGTCATTTTACACCGATCGTTATAAGCGAGGGCGGTAAATAAGCGCAAACGCCGATATTAAAGAAGCGTTCGTGTGAGGCGCAGGCTTAGCAATTTTAGCTAATAATTCATAATTTCAAACAGTTATTCGACACAGATTAATACCAGTTTATACACGTAAAATCGCAGCAATTTAATCCGCATCCGGGTACGTTATAACATATCAATAAAATTAGTATTTTCAAGTTGTATAAGAATAAAAAACAAATGAATGTTCACTCGTAAACACTCAAGGAAATATTAGTACTTAGTTATTATGTCCAAGAAAATCTATACTTATATTATAAAGAGAGAAACTTTGTATTTTTGAATTTTTGTATTTTTGTATGTACTGAAATAACTCAAAAACTACTGGGCCGATTTCAAAAATTCTTTCACTCGTAGAAAGCTACACTATCCCCGAGTCACATATGCTATATTTTTTAATTCCACGCGAACAAAGTCGCGAGCAACAGCTAGTAACATATAAAGTTATATTACTGTTAATATAGATAATATAAAAATATTTTATTCCATAGCTTATTTATTAACATAATGTTTTTATTCCATTCGATATCGCATACGACTTGAATAAAGTTCTATATGATTTAATAAAAAAGATACATACAAAAAAATCCATACAAACATGTTTACATACATACATAGACATACATATAAATAATATTCTTTAAAATATCGGAAATAGCATCAATTGGGTCAAGTAAAAGATAAATTAACTTAAACATGAACAAATACACAAAACATAAAAAGGTATACATCGGAAATATGTTTTGTTGTATTATTTATAGTCGTCTCTCGATGAAGTACAAGGTAGTGGACTTAGGCCCTTCGCACACGAAGCAAATCTGCGACTTAATAATTTATTTTGTACGAAAAGTGGGCAAACGAGCAGCGGAAACACCGAGGTGATCATCGACGCTCATGGACATCTGCAATACCAGAGGAACCACAAAAAATATAATTGCAACATAATCTACTATCTGTTGGCGACTTTGTCTGCCTGAAATTAAAATATAACATAACTTATGTTACTCGGCGATAATGTAGCTTTCTAATGGCGAAAGATTTTTTGAAATCGGGCTAGTAGTTTTTGAGTTATTTAAATTCATATAAAAATATAAATCTTTCGAAATATAATAAGTCATCGATTCGTTTTTGTGTAGGGACCAATATATAATTGTATGGCGTAAGTAGCTTTTTTTTGTTATCGGGAGAAATCTTCAAAGGATACCCCGCCTTTTGGGGATAAGACAGGGTTATGTGAGATTTCTACTCACCAAAACTCCGTTGGTGGCCATCCTCTAGTGTGACTGCGAGGGTCCTAAGATCTTCAGTGGAACAGATCGGGACGCTGCGTAAGTAGCTTAGAAACTAAATCTGAGATTTCCATATCCTCGTATACGAAGGGAATTAGTAAACAAGAGGTATTTTACATAGAACATTAAAAAACACATAGAGATAATAATTTATTTGATCTACGTTCTTGTCCACACCATGACCAATGTTCAATGCCGTCTAATCTATATAAATAATACATCTATGTATATTTGTCTATGCCTAAACAACTGGGCAGATTTTGATTATATTTTGTTAGGCTATTCTTAAAACTCTATTCAAGTTTGTGTTTGCACTATCAGCTTTTGACACCTTTTGAATTTTGTTATTTACAATTAAAAAATATTTTAACTTTATTAGATATTCCTCGTTACTATAACGTACTTTGTGATGAAATTAATAAGTACTATTGAGACCCAACTTGCTAAGCAATTAGCTGCATTCAACGCGGAAACTTAAGTAATTATGCATTAAGCCTTGTTAGCACTAGGATAGTTCTAGATGTGTATTTTAGTCGAGTAGCAAGTAATTTAGTAACTAAACGCGTCCGCACATACGATTTACTAATCTACTCAACTGTTCTACTAACTACTCTACTCTAAACGTTGTTATTCGGCCACGTTTCGTTACTAAAATACTTGCTACTTTACTAAAATACTATCCTAATGGGAAAAAAGCTTTATGGAATGTTTTCCGGAAGAAGCTGCGCGGGAATAGCTACTAAATAATATCACTCATAGAGTTGATCAAAATAATTAGTAGTGAACTAATAAGTAAGTAGTTTAGTGGTAAAAATGCACTTAATTTTTTATGTACCTCTAATAAGAGCTTTAGACCATGAAGTTGACGTCATATATTTTTTATTAAAGTGAACTAACGTAGATTTACATTTTAAATCATTTGTATCAAGAAAACGATGGAATATTTTTAGGGGAAAACCCATACGGTTGAGCTGTTGTGCTCATTTCTTGATTTAAAGATATTCATTATTTAATAGCGTACCGTTTCATAGTTTATTGTTGGGAATCAATCATAATTAAACTTTTGTTTAAGGATAGAGGTCGAATTGTTTTACTTTATTTTCCTTTTTTCACGATAGTTAAAAGTTTTGGAGGTTACATTATTTTTTTTACCAAGTTTAATTTTTTTATTTTACTGTGTAATAGTTTGTTTGGCAATAAAGGTGTTTTCTTTCTTTCTTTCATTATAAAATAAGGGTGGCTTTCCATTGTCTAAATGTCGGTATAAGAAATTATAATCTATACTCTACATTCTCCTCTAGTAACATAGGCTATATTTTTTAATTCCGCGCCGACGGAGTCGCAAACCGACAGCTAGATAATTTAAAATAAGATAGATAATTTAAAATTTAATTTAATTTTGGTCTGTTGCTATAGGGTTTGTTTTCTTTTTGTCATTTTCTGTTTTATTTTTGTCCTATTTTATCTCTACGAATGTTGTATTTACCTATAAGTGAAGTATGTTTGTATATATAATTAAGAATTTGATTATGTAAAACCTGTACTATACTTTGTTGGTGAATCTTTAAATAAATAAATAAATAAATAAAACTAGATAGTCTGACAAAGTCTAATTTTACGATGGCACTTAATTTAGTTCTGTATTTTTTTTACATAAAACAAGTGTATTTAATTGCATAATTTATGCTTGTAACCTTTAGTACTGTCTGCCAATACTACTTATTAACATTTTTACAACGTCATTATATGAAATTACTAGTTGTTGTGCGCGACTTCGTTCGCATGGAATAAAATAATATAGCCTATGTTACTCGCGGATAATGTAGCTTTCTAATAGTGAAAGAATTTTTGAAATTCGCCCAACAGTTCTTGAGTTATTTCAATACATACAAAATAACAAAGTTTCTCTCTTTATAATACGAGTATTAGTATAGATATAGATAACTTTGTTTTTTAATCATTTTGAATTTAGCAATACATTGTTAATTCTTATTTAAACATAATCAAGATTTGTTACAACTAATATACATTTCGTAGTCACACATACATATAAAATCAATTGGGAGTAACTTGAAACTTCGCCAACAAGAGAAAGTTCCTACTAATTTACTAGACTATCCAAAATAGCCCAGGCGAATAGCTACGCCTGCGACCCTCTAAATATCTCATCTCTACTTTGAATACCTCCTAGGTTTTAACACACAAATTGTATTTTTTTTGTGACTGAACTAACTGCCTACAGGAGGCATTATCAGATTCAACGGGCTTGAGGTGGCAGGGCGCAGATGGCGCTTGGTCTAAACCTCGTTTAAAAGTAACTAAGCTCGAGGGCTCCCTTGGGAACCTCGGCTCGGGCCGACAAATATTGTGATTGTTCGCAGAGTTCAATCATTATCATTAGCCCTTGTTCCCAAGGAGGGTCAGCAGAGTATGTACTACGTCTCCATACTTCTCTATAAGCCGTTATATTTGAATTCACCCTTCATATGAAGGTGTTACGCGCTAGCCTATTAAATGCCTATTCACCCTACTTTTGAAGGCACCCACGTTATACCTGGACGGAAACACTGGCTTTCCTCTACCTTTGTATCCACATTCAAATTCATCACTTTATATTTATATGTTCCTCATCTCTCCTAATAACATGATCATACTAAGCTAACTTAGTATAACTTGGTAATAATTCAGCTTTAATATTAACTTTATCTGAATAAACAAGATTTTGCGATATGCTAATTTCGTTTGTCGGTAACACAACTTTATCACGTATCTTTCTTGTTCTTAGTCGTATAAATGGCACATTTTTTTATATTTACAACAAGGAAATATTACCACAAATGTAATATCAGCTTATTTAAATGCTTAAAATGTACAAGTATTTTTCTGAGATGTTTTAATAATAATAACTGACACAAAACTTCTGTAGTTAACGTGTTTAAGCTCACTTAAAAGATTTTAAATTAAATTCCTTACCCAAAGACTTCATTAGACGTAGTTCCCGGAGATTTTGCTTCGTCGTTTTTTGTGTGATAACGGTTCAATAAAGTCGTAGGTTTTCAGCAATGTATACCCATTTTTTTTTATCTAGTGGGGTGGGAATTTTTAGATATCTATAATTTATAATTAATCGGTTTTCGTAAATTATTACATAATCAATTATTAAAACAATTTGTAGAGTTGTTTACGCATAAAGAACATACAAACACGAATTACTTAAAGCAATAGATCAATCAATATTCAAAATGGAGGAGACATGCGCAATTAAAAGACGTCAAATGAAAATAACATGAGTTTAACTATTACAATTTAACTTAACCTTCACATCGTACTATATTCAACTATAAAGCGACATTATAATCTTTTTAATGACGTTTTAAAAAATATATAATGATTTTAAATCGTCGTACTGTATTAATTTGTTATTATGGCTTTCCTTTTTTTTGAAGAATGATGCAATATAATTGTAATTTTTATATGGTCATCTCCCTATCTTTATTCTGCTCATGTAGGGTTGGCGTACCAGTTATTGACCGCCAGGCGGTTTACCCAAAGTGCAAGCGCTACAATGCGATTTGATAGCGAACACCAAAAATGTATGGAACTGAAGTTTGATATCTCACACGTGACAAACACATGACTTATCGAATATCATTGCCAATCGAAATATGCTTTGGGTATCCCCCAGATCGTTTTATTATTCGTCGTGTGGGAGACACTGTTCTTGACTATCAAAACGGTGTAACGGGATAGTGTCATATCAGTATTAGTTCCCTTCCAGGATTTTCCTCTTTCATATAATTTAATCATACTTTTTACGCGTATTGTTATTGCTATCTTTGTCTTGTTCGACGGGAATGAGAGGGATGGTATGGAAATTTTGTAGTTTCTTATTAGTATTATGTCGAGTTGTCACTTATAATATCGTAATACAGTCTGGGTGGACATTCGCGTTGACCAACATATCCGTTGCTTCATTCAAATGACTTGCCCTATATTGGTTACAATTTTCACTGTTGAATTTGCATGCAATTTTAAATCCTACTGCTATAGGAATAAGGATCTAAGCCCGACGTTTGATGCAGATCTAAATGTGCACTAATGAAAGTTGTCGGCTACTAATGTTGCATTTGAATATTGGCAATGTTATGTGATTTTAATTACATATTATTATAGCTCGCGGCTTCGTCCGTCTCGGAATTAAAAAAACCTTATACGCTGCTAACAGTATTCTACCTCTGATTTAACCATCCAGTAGCGTTTTTTTTCTTTACCTGCTAATGTATATTAAACATCCATCCAAACAAACTTTTCTAATAAGAGAATTAACATATAAAACCTCTGAATTACAAGCTCGATTGACCCAAACTTAATTTAAAAAAAATCTTTGAATACTTAAAACTTCTTTAATAATAAAAAAAAAGTTTAGCTGCTTTCTTCTATTAGCAAGAGACTGGTTCCTAACTAGGCTAATAACCTCTTTGATTAATGGCCAAGTAAATTATTGCAGTTATTAAATTTTATCAAAACATTTTCAAGAATATAGTTACAGACATTTAATAATACAATAAGGTGTAATTTATTTGACGTGTTTTTTATTCGTGTCACATAAAAAGTAATCGTTACAAGTTACAATACACTTTACTATGTACATTTTAGCTTAGTTTTAACAGTGGTAGAGCCCGCTTTAACATCTTCGCACAAATTATCCGGCTCGCCCGGTGTAATACCACGACCACATAGAAAACAGACGTGAAATGGATGTAATTCCGTATTACGCCTGACGAGTGTGGTGCCGGAGGCCTAATTTTAGTCCAATTTCCCTTCCTATCATTTTCTTATAAGGCAATGATGGGAAGGGGAAGTGGATTTGGCGGGGAAGGGACGAATAGGAAGAGAAATTGTTCTTTTTCTGTGCGTCTCCTCCTCCGTAGATTAAGGGTGGGCAACGCTTCTGCAATTGCAGATGTCTATGGGCATCGGTCGCTTCGCTATTTCAGCGAAACAAGGTGGCCGCTTGCTCGTTTGCCACTTTATAACAAAAAAAAAAACAACGAGGCCAATTTCAAAAACTATTTCACCGTTAGAAAGCTATATTATTCCCGAGTAACATAGGTAATAGGCTATATATAAGTCGCGTATAACAACAGCTAGTTAGGTTAGTTAGGTTATAAGATATGCGGGAGATAGAGCAGGTTGGTGGCTAGGGGAGGAGACTTTTACCGCAAAGGCGGTCCATACAAAGAAATATTTTTTTGTATCACTTTGATTTCTTTTACATTTCGCAATTGTTAACTTAATCTGTAAATATTTTTGGAAGGATTCAGTGTACCTATTATTTATTACATCGTAATGTAGCTTATTAATGTTGAAAGAATTTTCGAAATCGGCCTAGTAGTTTTTGAGTTATTTCAATACATACAAAATACTAATCTTTCCTCTTTATAATATTACTTTAAAAGTAAACATAGCAAAGTTTATATTAAGCTTGAATTATCAATATTTGTCAGATGTATGTATTTGTATACGTAATCAGCCGATCATTAAATAATTAAATAGCAAATAGTCGATTGCATATAATTGTAAATTTGCAATAAAATTATTTACCTTCAGCACATATCTTCCCGTTACTTTAAAGAGTTAAATAAGTCTGACTCGAAGGACCATATTTTGGATTAACTAAATGTTTTGAATTATGATTTTTTGTTTTAGACATGGCTGTGTCAGATGAATCGGAACCTACACAAGTAAAGCAAGGAGGTGATATCACTTATCTAGATATGGTAGATGAAAATGATGCGCTCGGCGAGTCACAGATACAAAAATTGTTCGATGGTGCTACTGTATTTCTAACCGGTGGTACGGGCTTCCTCGGAAAATTGCTGGTGGAAAAACTACTAAGGTGAGTACTGATATTTATAAAATTCAAAATGTCATAAAGATACAAAAACTCTATTTTTTGGATATGTAAAAAAACTACCAAAACAATTTTCACTCTTGGAATTCTATCAACAAGGATCCTAGACAGTTTAATTATGATGGGTTTGAATTTTTCGGCATCTCTATGACAAGTGCGTATTTTTCCGCAACACCACGACTAGCGCGTATTTTGCGTGACTTAATAACAAATCTTTCATTTTTTGAAACTAAGGTAAACGTACCAGTAATTGATACCATAGTGGCGGAAAAGCGCTATTTTCTTCGTCACTTTTAATCCATTGCTAGTAGAAACTTTTGTAAAAGTTAATAATTTTAACCAGTCCTTCAAGCAACTTATAATACACCTCAATTTATTTTAATTCATCTCTTAATAATTTTTATGATTTTTTTTCCAAACCTCTCAAAATGCAGTAGTAATTGATAGGCGTCTTTTTGTTTGCGGTAGTAATTGACAAGGCAAAATCGATATAGTGGCCCAGAAATTGACAAGGTGATTGCTCTTATTTTAACCAACTTAATATTGTTATATTAAGAAAGATTGATGTCTAATAAATATTTTATTTTAATACATAATAAACATAAGTATGCTTGTGATAAAATATTATAAAAAAACATAAATTTGTTCAAAGCAAACCTTCATATTGGGAAATATAATATAGGCGAAAAATGTAATATATAGCGTGAGCGCTCCATAGTATTGTGACAGCATGCAATTAATAAGGGGTATCAATTACTGGGTCACTATCAATTACTGGTACATTTACCTTATGTGCAGGTTTAACAATGTTTCCGTCACCGCAAGAACATCTGTAATAATAGATTTGTATCTAAAAATTACATCTCATAGTAGTTACTCCAGAAAAAGAATGTTAAAAAAATGTTTGCACTTCACAACGACTAAAAAAATGTATACTCAAGATGTGGAACTAATTGTACCTAATTAAATTTTATGAACAAATATGTACGTCTACAATTATAATTTATCCGAGAAGAATTTTACGAGAGAATATGACATTGACTGTTGTTACCACTGTTGGAACGCTAGTGCAAAGTGGTATCTTTTAAACAGGTTTTAACAATGGAATTTCACGATAAACGCTTGCGTAGAACAACCCTGTAAGCGGTATTATGGATTTTCCTACTTATAAATTAACATAATAATTATTTCTTCGGAAAATAATTAAAACGGCATATTTATTTTAAACTTTTGAACTACCGGCGTCGTTAACCAATGATCAAGGATTTGGAGGGGGCTAGTATAGATCGTTTTATTAATTTAATGAAAAAAATACAAATACTACATGTCAGTAAGTTTTTGAGTCACCTGTGCGTCTCAATGGAGGTTATAAACATCTTAGTAATGTATTTCCAAGTATTTTATTACATTGATTTCGCATTATTTTCCATTCTCTAGGTTTACAGCTGTCCTCCCCCGTTCCCTTGGCGAGGCCAATACTATGAGCTGCATATGCTAATTAACTAGACTACTGTTTTAATTATTATTTATTCCCAGCAGCACGTCATTCGATTCTACGAAATGATCTTCAATCGTCTCCTTGCGATATAAAACTTACATTTAATATTGCATTGTTAATTGTAACTGTGTTTTTCCATAACACTACAAACATTATTTCTTGTTATTTAAGTACTAAGTTACATTCTTAGAGGTCGCAATAATTGCTTACTTGTTATCTATACTAATATTATAAAGAGAGAAACTTTGTATTTTTTTCATTTTTGTATTTTTGTACGTATTGAAATAACTCGAGAATTACTGGGCCGATTTAAAAAATTCTTTCATCATTAGAAAGCTACATTATCCGCGAGTAAAATAGTCTATGTTATTAACTTCCACGTGGACGAAGGCGCGCACAGGAGCTAGTATAATACAAGATAGAACATAATTTAAACATGTCTCATTTTTCAGTTTAACTATTTGTGTAATTAAATTAATAAATTATGCTTATCTCCCAAATTAATTAGGTAAATAAAAATCTCAAATCAACGGGACATTTAATATTCATTTCAATTAATTAATACAATAGAAATTGTCCTCTTGATGTGCGTCTCCTCCACCGAAGATTGGGGCTAGGCAACGCATCTGTAATTGCAGATGTCTATGGGCGCTTGCTCGTTTGCCACCTTATGATATAAAAAAAACAATCGACTTCTCACGGAAATGCAAATTTAAATATAGTGTTAAAGTAAATTGAACTTGAAATCTTTGTTTAAAATTTTATGTTAGTGATTAATTCATCATCATCATCAGCTCACATATGTCCCAAACGAAGGGCTCGGAGCCTACCCTAAGGGGTTATTAGGCAATAGTCAACCACGCGGGCCCAGTGCGGGTTGGTCGACATCACATATATCTTCGAATTTCTTCGCCGATTTGTGCAAGTTGCATCACGATGTTTTCCTTAACCGTAACAGTGATTTAAGAAAATATAAGTTAAACATGCCTAAGAAAATAATTCGACCATTTGTAGTCATTAATTGTATATTATTTAAATGGTCTATATCAAATAAAATTCTACTACATATTAAAAAAAAAATAAGGTTTACAGCGTAGGTCTAGACTGCCCACGTAAATCAATGATTTAATCAAAATGATGCAAGTTCAGTTCTTAGAAAAACACGGAAGATTTGCCAACTTCGAAAAGGCAAAATTCGCGAATGGTCGGTGACGTATTCAGAAGATACTCGTACATAAAATTGATCAAAAGACTTCAATTTGTATGTGTATTTTATAATTAAAAAAGACAGTTATTTCTAAATATTTTTAAAATCATAAATCATGCAGATAAATAATGGGTCCCAGATCGCTGTCCGCTGGGAACGTTCCCAAAACGCTGGCCGCATTACCCCGTTGGATTGCAACGCTAAAAAAGAAAAGATTCAGTAAAAAAGGAAAGCCTCACCACCTCGATTGCTAGCTCTACCATGCGGTTTTCGCTTAATTTCATTTTTTATTTGTAATACTTTTGTACAAATTTAATTTTTTGTTTTATTTTATTTTAGTTGTAATCATGCAGACAATGTTATTATCTTGACCGAAACAAAGAATACATTTTAAACGTAACTGTTTATAATACTTGTAAAAGATTTGCGTTTACGGCGCTCCCATGACAGGTTATCTATTTTCCTGGTCTGGCTATAAGTTCTATGATATTTCAATAACAGAATATTTATAAAAAACTAGACATTTGAATAGTTATAAACTGGATTGGTTGCCTATAGGAAACGTGACGAATAAAAAAATACTAGTTAGGGTCCGTTCACACATCCGGAACGGAAAAAATAAACTTGTTTGATCCGTATAAAACTCAATTTTATTCGCGAAAAATACTTGCTGTGCTCTCCAGTGTCTGAACGGAACCTTAGAAATTCATCACGTGCTTATTACATATAGACGGTGAAATATATATATTTGTATTTGTAATTTGCTGAACATATTTTTTCGTAGAAGTCTCATTTTGTAACACAGTACGACGCTTTATTAGACTTCAACGCTATTTTCCATTTTCTAGACCTAGTATCGCGTAGGAAATTATTAAAAGACAAATTCCGCATAAATTCCAAGTCCTCTAAGATACTCCTTAGAATAAGAATATGAAGATATTTAATATATTATCACTGTAAAAGACATATTGGCAATTAAGTGAAGTTTGACTAAAAGAACCAGACCCAACCGGATATGGTTTGTCACGCAAACGCGTAGGACAACTCGACTATGTCCAAAGTAAATAGCTGCCATCTGTACACCTAACAGGACAACCTTGAACTTTAATACCGATTACATCCACATTAGTAAATACTATACTGGTCGAGCAAGTTGCTATGTCAACCTCAAATAATCAAAATTGTATCAAAAATTGCAAGCAAAATATTCAGTAAAAAAGAAAAGCCTCACCACCTCGATTGCTGGCTCTACCATGCGGTTTTCGCTAAACTTCCTGCATAGCACAGCCGAACTGTGGAATGGTCTGTCCTCGGTGCTATTTCCAAACCGCTACGACTTAGAGTCCTTCAAGAAGCGAGCATATCACCTCCTCAAAGGCAGACAATCCTCTAGTATTGCAGATGTCCATAGGCGACGATGATCACCTCGGTGTTCCCGATGCGATTTTTCCCCCTTTTTCTTAAAAAAAAGGAATAAGTCACTTCTAGTGTACACAAAATTAGGATGATCCGGGTGTATGGTTGGTGAAAACCTGTTCCGTGATTTAGAAACGCGTAAGGACAAAATATTATGAACTAGCTGTTGTGCGTGACTTCGTGCGCGTGGTGTTAAACAATATAGCCTATGTTACTTGGGGATAATGTAGCTTTCTAATGGTGAAAGAATTTTTTGAAATCAGCCCAGTAATTCTTGAGTTATTTCAATGCATACAAAAATACAAAGTTTTTCTTTTGATAATATTAGTACAGATTATTGCCTATTGTACGTTTTACCATCGGGTTATCTATTATTAAAAATAAATAAACTTTATCTTTAACAATTTCAAAAATAATTGACGTCAATTTAACCACTTTAATAAAATGCGAAATATAATCATATTCAATGCCATTTTAAACATTCTAAACACTAAACACAAAAACACATTTAAAGCAAAAACACATTTGAACAATGGCATTAAAAACATGTTGTATATTTTACTAAAACAGCCTTGAGGTTTTAATATAAAAAAAAAATTTAATTACCAGCTGCCACCCACAGTTCCGTTCGCGCAGACTTAAAAAAACATAGTAAGTAGCCTATATATTCTTCCTGTACTTTGTTCAATAACGAAAGCGCCACTAGCCCAATGGTTTGTGGCAGGGACTGCCGATCTCGCGGTCGTGTGTTCGAATCCCGATGTTCGACTATTGTCGTGAACCATATCCTAACACAAGCTTTTTCAAGCTTACTTGGAAATGTTAAAGGAAGTATTAGTAAATTCATAAAAAACTACTAATATTAAAAAAAAAACCTGTGTATTTCACCGAGATCCATAAATCCATCCATCTTTTGCATTTATCCAGTAAGAAGTTTATTTACAGTGTTTAATCCAAAATTAGTTTTTTTTTAAATTTAAATAATATAAATATTGAATAGTGCGACTGTTCAAATTGTCGGTTATTTTACACAGAAATAATTGCGGTTTTGTATTTTCCTACTTCATTCCATATCTGTACGATTTAATGTTGTATTTCATTAATTGAACAATCTATTGCAATATAACTAACAAGATTCTTGCTTGACTATTAATAATACTATATCTCGTGTCTCATATCTCTGATTAACAAGGGGAATATACGAGTATAAGATTTATTAAGTTTAATATGAAACTAAATAAATATTCATTTATTTATATTAGCGGGGCTACCCAGAGTACTTTACGATCGGCGATATCGCTGATGGAATCGACAAAATTGTATGAAACTGTCATTGACTTTCGATAAAATTACGTGATTGTCACGTGTGAGATATCGAACGTCAATGTCGGTTTCATACGTTTTGACGTTCGCTATAGATTCCATTCGTAGCGAATGTCTTCCGTTTCGACTAACATTACACACAACAATTTACATAGAGTTTAAAATCGTAGATAAAACTTAGCCTTGCAAATGAAGGGCCTCTTGTATCGTACATATGTACACAACATAATATATTCGTGAATATGTTTTAAATCAGTGTTTTTCAAACCTTTTTCATGATGCGTACCCCTGGTATTTTTTTTTGCGACCCCCTTGACCCTACGGTTTTTTGTTTCAAGCATGTATGTAATATGTATGTTATATTATTACCAATATTTATTCCATACGACGTATTTATGATCTCCATGATTAGGATTCGGATAGTTTTTTGGAGCTCCGGCGACCCCCCAAGGGGTCGCGACCCACAGGTTGAAAAACGCTGTTTTAAATAAAGTAGTTCCCTTAACATTTCTACAGATGAGTGTAGCGCTTTTTTATTATACTTTAGTATTAATCATAGTCTATTCACCTTGTATAAAATGTTTTAATAAGCTTGCTTTAAAGTAACATATCGTTTTTATAAAATAACGTTCAAGGAAACAAAAATATTTACTACGCTAAAAGGAACGAAGAGAAAACATTCCATATTCTAATCTGTGTTTTATGACTGGCCTTCAGTTAACCGCTACAGACGCTCATATTTAACTGGACAGTTCGACTGCCCAGTTAAAATTGACGTGTGTAGGCAACGCTGAGATCTGTACAGTTCGACTATGCTGTTCAAATTGACGTTTGTACGTCAGTTTTAATTGTACAGTTTAAAAACTGAATGTCCGTAGCCGGTTTTATAATGTGCAGACTAATTGATTGTTACTAGAGTTTATTGATTTTGTTTGGGAAATACCATTAAAGTAGATACTGTTTTCTAGAGTGCATATATCTTTACCTACCTAGCTAGTGGCGACTTCGATCGTGTTGAATATAATAAAATACGTTAGCACAATAAGCGTTAATTGAAATCTATCCATTATACAGCCGTAGACTTAGATACTTAGTATAGTTCGAGCAATGTTGCGCTTCACTCCACGACTAGCGCGTTCTTCGCCGATATATGCAGGCATCACGATGTTTTCCTTCGCCGTAAGAGGGTCGGGTAAATATGTACAAATGATAATCGAAAAACGAAAAACACATTGGATCTTACATAGTAACAAACATCCGTATAACCAAATTGTCGCTTGTAGAAATTAGTAACTTATTTGTAATAATTTTTCTTCCTGTGTTTTAATAGAAATTCAATCTTATAATACAAAGCTAATCTTCTTTCTATTTCTTAGGTAAAGCTTTCCTTGCTTATTTATTTCATTATGGTCTGTAGTAGGCTACAGTGTAATATATTTTCAAATGTAATTTGTTTGATTTATTTGCTTTTTTATATCAATTACTTTTCATATAAAAATACTTTGCACCATATATATCATTCAACAAAAATGCTTTGAGATTTTTTTTGTTATAGAAAAGGAAACAAAGCATTTTTAAGCGAATGATAAGATCAAGAACTTAAATTACTTTGATACAAAAATAATATAAAAAACAAATATATGATACTAGCTTTTGTACGCAACTTTGAAATCGAAAATATAGACTACATTACTCGGGGATAATGTAGCATTCTAATGGTGAAAGAATTTTTGAAATCGGCTCAGTAGTTCTTGAGTTATTTCAATACATACAAAGATACAAAAATACAAAGTTTTCCTCTTTATAATAATATTTTAATTACAGTCAAACCTGGATAAGTGTACGTCAAATCGCGGTCCCTTGGACTCTCGCGTATACAGGTTCGACTATATTATATAATGTAATTATAAAAAAAGTGTTATTAAGTTTATTAAATTCTTATTTATAACCATCGCAAATATTTAACTATCGTGATTCGTGAATAATATAAATGACATTTACTTGCGAAACTTGACAAATCGTAATCATACTATAGGCACTACCACTTACAAAGTTTGTTTATGACACTGTAAATTACTTCTTACTTATATCATAAATGCAAATTGCATGGATGTATGTTTGTTTGAGTTTCTCCAGAACGGATATACGGATCTCGATGTTTAGATGTTAGTCTGGAAGAACACATAGGTTATTTGCTAAGGTTTTATAGTTCTGCGCGGAGTCGCTGGCTGTAACTAGTTAATACGTTTTTTATAATGTTAAATGCTAAAATATAACGACATATCTAAACTAATATTATGTAGAGGAAAAATTTGTTTTTTTTTATATTTTTGTTGGTATTGAAATAACTCATGATCTCTGGGGCCGATTTCAAAAATTCTTTCACCATTAGAATTCTACATTATTCCCGAGTAACATAGGCTATTTTTTAATTCCTTGCGGACGAAGTCGCCAACCACAGCTAGTCTTTTAATAAAATTACTAAAAATATATCATCCTTACATTAGAATCTTTTCTTTGAATGTCAAGTTTATATTTTTGCATTTTACTGATATTTTATTTTCAAGTATCGTTAAGTTAATTTTAAAGAAGTTTATTGTGTTTTACGTTTTAGTTTAAATTCTAGAAACTTGGAGAAGCTTTTACAGTAATAAAAAAGTAATCAGAAATATAAAAGATTTATAATGATGTTAGATAACGGTTGATTACTGTTAGTTAACTCATTTCCTCATTAATCACACGATACCAGTTTAATACAGGGTGTTAAGGTCCTTCTACACTGTCGTTGCGATTTCGCTCGATTTCCCCGCACAAGTCTTGTTGCACAACCGTAGTCAAGGTCCGTATGACGACGCGCGGTAGAGGCCGGACGCAGGGAAATTATTAATTAAAGAAATCACCTGAGACACAACAAATGATCTACAAGGCTGACATTATCTTAGTACACGACTAATTAGTTTCTGACGGGAGCTTCCCCATGTGCCGTTTGATAGACCCGTTGGGAAAAATATCAATGGGTCGAACTGCCCAACGGGAAAAACCTTCCCGACATATTTCTTTCGTCTTATTATCAGGTCCCCACAATACAGGCTGCGCCTAGTGCGTTGTGTTTTTTTTATATTAAAAAGTGGCAAACGAGCAAGCGGCCACCTAATTCGCTGAAATAGCGAAGCGACCGCTGCCCATAGACATCTACATTTGCAGATGCGTTGCCTACCCATAATCTTCGGAGGAGGAGACGCACAGCAAGACGATCATTCCTCTCCCTGTGCGTCTCCTCCCCCGGAAAATCCACTTCTTCTTCCTATCATTTCCTTATAGGAAAAGGATAGGAAGGGAAAGCGGATTAAAAGTTAGTCCTCCGGCACCACACTCTTCAGACGAAACACGGAATTGCTTCAATTTGACGCCTGTCTTCTGTGTGGTCGTTGTATTTCACCGGGCGAGCCGGACAATTCGTGCGAAGATCTTAAAGCGGGCTCTACCACTGTATAACTTCGTCTTATGTATAACAGTTTGTTAAAAAGTTTATTTTCATTTCAAACATAGCAAAGCAGTTGGTTACTGTTATATTTATTGTTTATTATAAGACTTGTGAGACAAAGAATATATGTTACTGATAAAGTGTTGATTTATAATATTACAAATTGTTAAAAATCGATAACTAATCGATCTCTTAACGTAACACGTAATAGGCAAAAAAGAAGGTTATTTTGTATATCCGTAAATAGATTATCCGAATTGTCCGAATATAAATATTAGATTATCTATTTATCATATTTTTTATGTCTCGTATCAAATCTATTGAGAGACGGAATGGGTTGATTCATTTAGCTTTTGTTTTATACTAATATTATAAAAAGAGTTTGTAATTTAGAATTTTCGTATTTTTGTATGTATTGAAATAACTCAATAACTGGGCCGATTTCGAAAAATCTTTCACTCATAGAAAGCTACATTATCCCCGAGTAACACAGGAAATATTATTTAATTCCATGCGGACGAAGTCGCGAGCAATAACTAGTTTAAAATAAATTAGAGACTAGTCCTTGTCTATCGTTGTCTATGCTCTTGATATGTTTGACCGTCCCTCTTATCTGGAAATCCATTTATTATGTCTAATATCTCTAATATTTGTGAAAATACTTATGTTACATACACATCTGATGTCATTCTTTAACTTATTACTTGAGATACGTTGAATGCGCATGAAGATAAAACGGACAAAGCTATAAAACAATATTTTTTGTATGTTAATTCCTTAATTGTAATTTTATAGATAAGTCATTTCTTACTATTTTAAATTAAGCTTTAATTTTGAACTATTACCTAATTAAAACTCTTGTAAATGTTATGTACATCGTTTGTTCGTATAAGTTCCAAAACTGTATAACTGATAAATTGTAAGTGTGTTATATATGTGTTGTGGTTGTGCTTTAAATACATAAATAAATCAATTGTCGTTTACTTTTACTTGCAATTTTTATTAAAATGAAGTAAAGTATATAATTATGTAAACTAATAGTCGTTCATTGGTCGAACTTCGACCGTAATTTATAACGCAATTTTATTTTTGATTTAAACGTTTATTCGCTGCTCCACATTAACTCCAAATTAACCGAGTATTTAACTAATTAATTAAACACAGCTTGACTCACGTTTATTAATAATTAGTGTATTGTAATGTCTCTGATAGTTTTAATAAATTTATGTTTTTTTTTCTCAAATAATTAGAATGAATTTGTAGATGAGATGTTTTATTCCGTCATAGTACATTTGTCAAACTATAAACAGTCTGGCATTTTATAGTGTTGCGCAGTGAATCATACACATTAAATAGCTTCATGTATTTTGTACAGTTACATCACTAGTATTCTCACATAGTAGTGTTTTGTAAATATACGTTCCAAAGAACTGCGTGACTTGTATACAAAAAAATCGCAACGTCTGTTTGTCTAGCGTACGATGAAATGACTTTTAAGTGATATGCTAAATAAGTTTTTAAAATGTGTTATTCATTATCAGAATCATTAGAAATTACAAACAAGTTCCGTACATCTATACTAATATTATAAAAAGGTTTGGATTTTTGTATATATATTGAAATAATTCAAGAACTACTGGACCGATTACAAAAATTCTTTCCCCGTAAGAAAGCTACAATATGCCCAAGTAACAAAGGCTATATTTTTTAATTCCACGCTTACTAAGTTCCGGACAACAGCTAGGAAATGTATATAGAAAAAAAGAACGAGACAATATCCGAATCAAGGGTTAGCAATACGTAAAAATTATGCAGACTCATATTATCTGATTTTTTCGGGGGGAATAACATAACTTTAGGGTATTTTTTGCAGCCGTAGAAACCCAATGCAATACGACTATAACCACGACAATTGCAAGTCGCTTTTTGTTATAATTCTCCCCTTTAAAAGGTTCAGTGGATGCATAATGAGAACAAAGACAAACAAATCATAGTAAGCTAAAACAAACAAAACTCTCTTCAATACTAATCAAAATAAAACATAAGGCATCTGTATTGAATGTATGGTTTATTATTTAAAGGATATAGACCATTATTAATATGTAGAATAAAGGTTATATTAGTTTATAAACAAAACTTGATAGTAAATTAAAATGCTGAATGCGTCGTTGGTAGGGACAATACGCTCTTACGATAGCAGATAAAGACACAGCATGTCCTATAAATTACATAAGAATTAAACGTCACGCTTGTGAATTCGTTAATCATTAAAACTACGAGTAAATAGATGAACTCAAACATATGCCATAATTGGTATCAATGTTCTCTTTGTTCTTTCGTAAAATTCAACTAACTATCAGCAAGTGATAAAATTTCTGTGAAAATGTTTTTTGCTGCCGGGTTTCTGCTCCTAAACAAAAGGAAAACACTTTATAGACGCCTTTTGGCAAAGACTTTTGACCAATCAGTCCTTTAATTCATGTCTCACTTTTCAATCTTCCAAGAATCACAAACAATATCGGAAGGTAAAATGTCTATAAGGGTATAGCGTGGTGGAGCGACCGCAGGGCGCTGGACAGTTACGGGCACTACAGGTCTCTGAATTAGTATAAAAGGATTACCCGTTTAAACCCCCACAATAAGGCCTAAAAAAGGCTCCCCTATAGGAATCGCCCAGAGAGCTTGAAGTGCAAATACTGTTACTGTGTCTTTCTTTATTAATGTATATGTTTACTATTACATTTAAATAGGTTAAATCAGCAACTTTTAAAACTAGTTAAATGTAATTTATTACTATAATTGACGTCATCCGACACGGTCATTCCCAATAGTAATAAACCTACGTCAGGGTTTTATAATTTACGTCAAATATTATCGAATCCAGCACGAATTAGCAGATTAAAGTTCAATGTCTATTAAAGCAATAAGACCGGCTAACAAATACCGGCCTTGTTAAATCGGTAGTTTTTAGTAGAATAAAAAATTAATACAAAACAAACACCTCAATATTTATTACAATCTTATTGAGGTTTCATTAATTATAAGATATATATTTCTGACCAAAAATCGATAAAAACATCCTTACTATTTTAATTAATAAAATATTAATTAATTAGGATAGTATTTTTCCCTTAATCCTTCTAAAATGAATATAAAATAAATATAGCTATCACTCAGTGATAATGTAGCTTTGTAATGGTGAAAGAATTTTGTAAATCGGCCAAGTAGTTTTTAAGTTATTTCAAAATATACAAAAATACCTATCCCCTTTGTAATACTTGGTTCGGAGAACTCTTAAAGTAAATGAGAAAATTATACAACGCAAGATGTTTTAAAATTATTATCTGTTAACATATATTAAAAAGAATAAAAAAAATCAAGGAAATAAACAATTCATTCAAACATTTATTTGAACTTTGCCTTTATTCGCCGAATTTCTATTGGAAAATTTTAAAATCTTTTATATTATTTTGTATATAAAGTATTTAATTTAGTGCCTGTATAGTGTTATTATTACAGTGTTATTTTTCAAGTGTAATGATGAATAACATAACATAATATCGCATACAAAACTAAATTCCGATCCCGTTTAATTCTTTTGACTTATAATATTTTTTTAAACTCCGAGCAGACGGAGTTGCGACCACCAGCTTGCTATAATTTCATTCAATCTTCTTCAACATCTTAGGATAATCGATATAACGATTGAATGAATGATTTGAATGAACGGAACCCGCGCTTACATCGGCTATTGTATGCAATTCGTTCACTAACAATGGACATCCATACAAGTCATTGCAATAGTCTATATCAAATGAGATCCAAATAAATAAAGAGGAAAGGCATGCCAATAAAATTAATCTTATTTAAATAATTTTTAATGCAATTATTTTTCTTTCTAGAAACTAATATTAATACGAGTATATAAATAGAAAAGATTTTTATATTTATAACGAATAAATTCCAAAACTACTGGACCGATTTCAAAAAAAAACTTTTTCCATTAAAAAGCTACTTTAGCACCAAGTTACGTAGTTAAACCTTTTATTTTTTTATATTAAGTAAGGTTATATTAATAGCCGCCTTTTCAACGCTTATTTGTTTACAAACTTTGACCTTAAAGTTTGAATAAACTTTAATAAGTATCTTTGATTTAATTCAAAAGTATTGAAAAGATATATATTTGTTTTAGATAAGTAACAAGGCCTAATAGGATGTTACAAGGTGAAGGTTTTTTATCACTTACGTAAATAATAGTTTACATAATATGAATATTTTATAAAATTCTTTACCTCAAAGTAATGTTAAGTTTTTGACCTTTATATGCTGTTCACCTTTCGTAACAGACATTTACTTTAAAATAAGATATACATAAATAAAGTAAATAAGTACACATTCGAGGGCGATGACAATTAAATTACGTAACTAAGTAAAGAGTAACTTAATAAAAGAATACATTATCTATACTTATACTAATATTATAAAGAGATAAACTTTGTATTTTTGTTTGTATTGAGAAATACTCAAGAAATATTGGACCGATTTCAAAATTTACTAATTAGAAAGCTACTAAGGTAAATGTACCAATAATTGATAGTGACCCAGTAATTGATAATTTGGAGTTTGACATTTTATAATAAAATAACTGATAATTTTATTCATGCTATTTACACATAAAGTTATAATAAAACTATCTGTTATTTGTATTTTAAATCAAAATCAGTGATTTCTATTCATAATACTTATTTATTAATAATATTGCATTTTACGGCAGTGCGCGTTCCTCGTTTGTCACTTTTCTTACGTGTTTTGTTAAGAGAGCGTATCGCTTAGCGAGGGTTTAGCAAGGCACCAGCACTTTTGAATCGAAAAATATTACCAGAACTACATTTTGTTATAGACGTACTCTCTATTGTCTAATTTTCTGATTGATTTTTGAATTATTTATTTAGTTATAACGATTATCAATTACTAGAACCAAAATTGGTCGTTTTCTAGTAATTGATACCCCTTACTAGTTGCATGCTATCAAAATACTATGGAGCGCTCCCGCTATATATAACATTTTTTGCCTATATTATATTTACCAATATGAAGATTTGTCTTGAACAAATTTATGTTTTGTTTAATATTTCATCACAAGCATACTTATGTTTATTATGTATTGAAATAAAATATCTATTGGACTTCAATCTTTCTTAATATAACAATATTAAGTTGGTTAAAATAAGAGCAATCGCCTTGTCAATTACTGGGCCACTGTATCGATTTTGCCTTGTCAATTACTACCGCAAACAAAAAGACGCCTATCAATTACTACTGCATTTTGAGAGGGTTGGAAAATAAATTATTAAAAGATGAATTAAAATAATTTGAGGTATATTATAAGTTGCTTGAAGGACTGGTTAATATTAGTAACTTTTACAAAAGTTTCTACTAGCAATGGATTAAAAGTGACGAAGAAAATAGCGCTTTTCCGCCACTATAGTATCAATTACTGGTACCTTTACCTTATATCCCCGAGTTTTTTGATTCCACGCGGACGAAGTGACAAACAACACGCAATATAAGTACAATAAAATAAAAGCAAAAGAAGTTTGCGTTAGAGTCTCGAAATGTACCAATGTGTTTTTCGATTTTCATATGTACATATTTACCGACGCTCTTAGTTGAAAACATTATGATGCGACGTGCACATATCGGCGAAGAAATTCAAAGATTTATGTATTCACGCAAAATACGCGCTAGTCGTGGAGTTGTGGAAAATGGAGCCCATCATCGGTCGAAACCTTTAACCTTTAAGAAGTTTACAAGATCGATATTAATATACTTGAATCAGGATGAATACAAATGTAAAGTAAGGTCGGAGAAACAATGGATACATCGTGTGAAATAGGATATGCGTAAGAAAGGAGTGAATATAGAAATTGCGACTGATAGAGATGTGTAGAAAATACATACAGTGTCGTTACTTCGTAGGAAAAAGGGGAGGTAGATAATAAATGTAAATAAAACAATTCAAGTAATTATACAACATGACAAAGGTATAAAAGTATACGTTACTTATTGCATAGTAATAATAAGTACTCTTGAACTTGACCTGGTTGCATATAACATGCTAATTAGAGACTTGCTATGTTATAAATGCAAATTAAATAAAACAAATACGCACCAATTAAACAATTTTATCGTTATTATGGTCAATTCCTATTTCACAAATATTGTAGATGTGAAAAATCTGCGAGTAATACAATGTTTGTGTAATGAAAAAAATATGACATTTTGTTATTTGCTTTTATTGAGATTGAGATAAAATGTATGACATTTTTAATACCAGAACTATGTCATTTTGGTTATTAATAAGATCTACCTTTTGCTTTTAAACTATGCTATTGCAAATGCTGGCTATAGCTGCTTCTAATCTGATCCCATTTTACATTGGAAAGTAACTATTTGTTAAAAGGTAACAGTTAAAACAACAGATTCGTGCACGTTCTATGCTCCTTAAGCCAGAAAGAGGCATACAATCTGCATTCAAAGCACTCGATACCACGAAACAGATGTCAATCATTGTGTTGGCCGAGGAACTTACGTTGAATATAAAGTCCCGTCTAATGTAATACTGTCTTAAGAAAATAACCAATGTAATGAACACATTTCTAACTCTAGTTTAAGAAGTGATGAAAGTACTGTTGATAATTGTATATTTTTCTATGCACCAATGAATTACAAAGATAAAACAATAAAAAAAATGTGTGAAAGTACGTGTTGTTATACTTATCTAGTACCACCTACATTTATAAAGTTTAGGTATATGCTGTATGTGCTATACTGACATATTGCAAATGTGGTGCCACAAAAATTATTGCCACGAGATCTAGTCTAGAAAAACACAACTTTAAACGGCAAGCAATTAAAATTTGTAATACATTTACAGATCATGCTCAAATATCAAGAGACTGTATTTGTTGGCGAGACCAAAGAAAAACAAGGAGATCATAAAAAGACTGCAGGAACAATTCGATGATGTGGTAAGTTAAAGTTCCTCTGTTCGAATATACATACAAAAACAAATAATTTAATATAGATTATATTGGCGTTTGCAAACGCCATTTAAAACAAAAACTTAATTAGTAACCTGTGTTCTTCCAGACTTCATATCTATGCCAAAATTCATCGAAATTGCTCGACCTATGGAGATACCTTGTAACTGTCCATCAATCGAATTATTAATGTTAATTAACGAGTATACAAAGAATAGGATGTTAATTTCAATAGCAAATATTATTCTCGAAGCGCATAAACAATTTTGCACGTCCCACTGAACATGCTAACTAATACATACATAGCTCCTTGTTACAAACAGAAAAGTTTGCAAAAGTTGTAACAAAACTGACAAAAAAAATGAAATCTAATCTTATTTAATTTATAGTTATATGACAAACTAAGAAAGGAGCACCCAAACTTCATCCAGAAAATCAGCATCGTGGAAGGGGACGTCGGTCAATTGAACCTTGGCATCAGTAACGAGGATAAACAGAAGCTCCTTAGCGAGGTATGGCTATTTGATTTTATCTATGAACCAATAAATTTTACTATGTTATGACTGCGAGCATGTAGCCATGCAGGTAATATTTTGGTTTACAATAAGTTGAATGCTTGAAAAGTAACAAAATCAAATCAAGAATATAACTCCTGTATAAAAACAAAGGATATGTAATTCCATCATCTTGAATGTATTTATGATATTATTATTTTTGAATATTAAGCGCTTTTTCAGGTTGAATTCATTTTCCACGGCGCAGCGACGGTACGGTTCGACGAAGCGCTAAAGACTGCTGTAGAGATCAATGTTAGAGGCACAAGGGAAATTTTAAATCTGGCTCGTGGATGTTCCAAGCTGAAGGCTATGGTCCACATATCTACAGCGTACAGGTACTTAAGCTTAATCAACACCCGAACCTAAAACTGTGGTTTGAAAATCGTTGATTTTAATATTAATAAATGTAACTGCTTGTTACAGCAATTGCCCATTGAAAGAAATAGAAGAAAAGTTCTACGATAGTCCGTTAGGAGGCGAGAAATTGATTGACCTGGTTGGGAGTATGGATGAAAAGACCATCAATAATATAACGCCTGGGTAAGATATAGACAAGGTTCTACGAAATATCACAGAGTACAAAATTAGAAAGAAAAGTTTTTCTCATCTGTTTTTATTCTGTTCCCAGTTTACTCGGTGATTTCCCGAACACATACGCGTACACGAAAGCAGCAGCAGAAGATATTGTTCAGAGTTATTCTAAAGGATTGCCTGTTGCATTATTCAGACCTGCTATCGGTAAGCTTTGATTAATATACTACAATTTGTTCCCACATCCTTTTAGTAGTTGGAACATTAACAATGTATAGTAAAACCGTATATTAAATCGTTTTCACTTTTTTTCAGTTGTTGGAACAGCCAAAGAACCCATAGCAGGATGGATAGACAATGTTTATGGACCTACTGGGGTAAGAATGCATTTAATAAAAATTACTCTTTAAATGAAACACCCTGTAAAACTTTTCTAAACTTTTTAAATGGTCTTCTGCCAACAGCTTACTAAATCTTGGTTTTTATCTTTCCAGGTTGTTGTGGGTGCAGCAGTGGGACTTCTTCATGCGTTAAACTGCAATCCCATGGCTACAGCCGACATTGTCCCCGGAGATATGGTGGTGAACGCATGCATAGCAACAGCGTGGAAGACAGCGCGTGATTACCCTGGTAACCATGAAGACGCACCACCAGTAGACCAGCCACCGCCTATTTACAACTACGTGTCTTCTGTTGAACAACCGTTGACTTGGAGTAAGTACTGATGGTCATAGGGATAGGATGGTTGGGGGTGTATGAAAACTCATGAAATAAAGTTTTAATAATTTATCGAATTGTTCGAAAATCTCCAAGATCTGCATAATTAAGATCGACTTTTTAATCGAGTTTAACAATAAGAGATATAATGGGTTCCAGTGTTGTACATCTTCGTTCATTCGAAATTCTTGTTTTAACGATAATAATTTATTTCATTTTTATAGGAAACTTCATGAGGTACAACGAGGTGTATGGTCTAGAAGTGCCAACTATGCAAGCCATGTGGTACTACATCTTCTACATTACACCTTCGAAGTTCTTGTACAACTTTATATGTCTATTCCTGCACTGGATACCTGCATATATCATTGACGCGATCGCTGTTGTTATTGGCAAGAAACCAATGTAAGTGTACAATTGTTTTGAAAATATTAGATCCATAATAAGAGAGTGGTAGGAATTTGGAAAGTGGTAGTGTTAATGTAGTTAATATGGCATTGACTTTAGTTCGTCAAACACATAAAATAATCACTAAATAATTAAAAAAAAATATGTGTGTAAAGTCACATTTTTTAAATTTCAGGTTAAGAAAAGCTTATACGAAAATCGAAAAATTTTCCGCAGTCATCGGATATTTTGCATTAAGAGAATGGAAATTCCATAACGATAATTCACAGAAACTTTTCAAAGAATTGTGCAAAGCTGACAAACAGATATTTGATTTCAATTTGAAGGATTTAAATTGGAAAGAATACATCAGTAGTTACGTTAAGGGAATTCGAGTTTATTTACTAAAGGACCCGATGGATACAATCCCAGCAGGACTTAAGAAACATTATAAACTTAAATTGATGCATTATGTATTTTCTTCAGTCTTATTTGCTGTACTTTTAAGGTTACTTTGGAGTGGATTACGATACAGTATAGGCGTATAATAGTTTAATTAATGTAGGTATTTAATTTTTTAATACGAATTTTAGTATCAGCTGGTTAACCTCTTTCAATTTGTATGTAGGTGACGCTAAAGCTCTTTGTGATTTAGGTTATAATTGATGGTTGATTTTGCTATCGAATCGTCAATACATCCCCAAAGGGACATTGTTGTGATATTTGTTATCAATGTATCATAAAAAACAATTTCGGTTTGAAAATTGTTACCGTGGAATTCTACTATTATGACTCTTGTTTTGTGGTCTCTGTTTTGTTAAAGAGAATAAAAGGGATGACGATATCTACAAGTGTCACTGCAGTGGAGATTTATGGTAAAGCGCTTTGTAGACGAGGCTAATGTGGTAATTCATAAAGTCGCGTATGTACCAATTACAATGATATTGGTAAGTGACTAAAAACGCAGATTTTACGCAAATGTAGTACAAAGGGGTTTGATATCACTTGGCTTAATTTTTTATAGTTTATTTATACGCTTATCTGTATTGTGTGTTTATGGGAGAATGGTAGTTATAGATTTTTTTAAATGTTTTATAACCTTAAAACCAGAGAGATATTATACATAGAGGGAGCGCTCCATACTAATTTGACGTAAAAATGCGTGCTGCGAAAGAAATTATAAAAAATTCAAATCTTTGCCAGGTATCATGAACATTTTCCCAAGTTTGGGAAATAGTGTGATTTTCTTTCCAATTTTTTAAATAAACCATAGAATAAACTAAAACATTCATTAAAATGTTAATTATCATTTTCATTATTATTATTTTATTTAAAACAAATTAAATCCAAACAATTTTTAACAGAGTCAATTTTTGTTTTGTGGTTGTTATAAATTTTTAATTAGCGTTTTAAAAATGTCTCGATTAATTACAATATTAAACTTTAGTAAATACTATGAAATAAAATTAAAATATGAGAAAAGAGTTTACATTCGGTCTACTTTTTATGTCGGCAAATGTAATGCAAAGGACAACTAGGGGAAATCTCCCTACGTGAGTCCTCCGGAGGTCAAAGACAATGCCTCACTTTTATGCTTCGAGTGTTCCATCTATAGTATAATATATCTTTGCTTAAAACTTATTGATTTTACAAATGTACAAAAACAATATTTTCTTAATAAACTCTACAAATAAGTTTGATGCTGGTTTTGTATTATAGTTGGTTAATATTGTAGAAATACATTCAAACCTGGATAAGCGAGAAACTTCTATTAGCGAGACTCATTCTCTGGTCCCGATGAGCTACCTCCATAAGAGAGAAATTCGGAAAGGCAAGAAACAGTGGTTTATAGAGACAAGCGACACAAATATCGCGGTCCATTGGTCCTTATACAGGTTCGACATACATACGACGTACAGAAAGTTATAAAAATGTATTCCTGTCTCTGTTTTTTACCAAGAAATTCAGAGAAATAATAATACGTTTTCTATAGATGTTTCAGTAATGGAATACCAAGGTTATAATAAACTAAACAGACATAATATTAGTTACCATTTAATATCATATTTTAATTAACTAGGACTTTATATTCATATAACTTTATATAATATGGGTATTGAAACTACGTTTGTAGAAATGATTTTTTTAAGTCGTAATATAGTTAGTATACCTAGTACTTGAGTTGGCACGCCAGACGCCAAATAACTCATTTTATTGGGGTGCCAACTCAAATACATGGTTACAATACGCAATTTGCTCAGTTATTATATAAGTACAAATGATAATCGAATATTTAAAGAAGATGTTGAATAATTTGCCAACGAATAATAAATCTTTTTATATTTTATGAGCCTTTTATTTATAACTACACTGTGGTTAGAAGAAATAAAGCTTATCAAAGTTAGTATGCGAAGACCCACTGAAATTGAAATTGAAAAAGTAAAATAAGTTATTTGGCAGGATTAATTACCTATATGATGCTGAAAAACTTAAAAAATATTAGTGACCCTTACCCTACGGCTTCATTAGACCGATTTCACGCAAAAAACGGCCTTACGCCGAAGCAAAATCTCCGTTTTTATCGCGAACTCGGTCAACTGAAGCCGTAGGATTACAGTAAGTATCCACTGTTTATTTATATAAAAAACTTACTCATCGTTCGCATTCCTTTGAAAAAACTAAGACGACGAATGCAAAATGTTGAATTTTATTGAAAAAACAACAAAATAAAATATCAAATACTTGATATTAAAAAGTATGTAATGTAACTCACATATCTATGGATAGTACTTGTCCGGTGACATTTCAATATGGTTTTGAAATGACAACAGATGAATTTTTACAAATGTATTTTATTTATAATTTATATTTATTTATCTAAATTAATTATCGCTTTAGAGAGTGGTCTTAAATTGTTGCGTACAGGTCTTGAGTCAGTGTCCCCTTGCGCTATCGGATTGCAGTTCTATGTTGTGATCAACAACACGTCGGATCGGGACTACGAAGTGCAATTGTCACCAGAACAGTGCTGTTTGAAGTCTGATTATAGTTTGGACTGTGATTCTATTAATATTGTAGGCAACTGTGTAGAGAATATTCCAAAAGGTATGTCTGAAATGTATTCTTGGTTAGAATCTGTGAACACTACACCAACCTAACCCAGTGGTTTCATTTAAAATTCTGACATCGTAGATGATAATGATCCAATATAATTAAATTCATTAATAACATTGATGTTAACTAAGTCCATTTGTTAATTTCAGGTACAAATAAAATACTTAAGCTCGTCGCTCCAGTGTTAGGACCTTATCAACGACGTGGATTTTGCATTGTAAATTTTGATTCTAAATTAACGAATGAACACAAGCGTTTGGAAAGGCAAATAATTAAAATTGATTTTGATACTTATGTAGAGAATAAGAAGCAGTCAATAGATCTACCTTATAATATTAAGAAATGTAACAATATCGATGAAGATCCTCTAAATAATTGTAATCCAGTAGCATGCGACAACTATTATAATGGAAGGAAACCATATTATTCTAAAAGAGCGAAGCAATGTGTACAAAGTCCTATGTGTGTTTCCAATTTGTTAACCGAGTTACCGGAAGTAGTTTTAGATCCGATATCTAATACATGTATTCGAGGTCGGTCCATATTAGATGAAGATATTGAATTCATAAAGAGTTTAGAAAGACCGGGCAACTACTCCGAAACAGTCTCGCTGTCAATGTCGGGTAATGATAAGAATAACTTAACAGGAGACGACAAGAAACAAAATAATTACTATAATAAAGAAACAGAAACCCTCGGGTCCAATGAAACTAGTGATATGACTAAATTCAGCATCTGTGATAAAATTCATAGCTACATGGTAAATAATAAATTAACAATTATAGTTCTAATCACCGTCGTCTTCATGCAATGTTGTTTAATATGCGCTCTTATATTTTACGTATCGAGTAAATGCGAATGTTTAACAAAGAGAAAACTTGTCCGTAAATTGTATAATTTTACGACAGATGTGTCTATGACAACTCCTTTAATTTTTAGTAATACCGATACAGAAACTACAGGATATAAATATGTAAGCGATTCATCTAATAATATTGACAAAAAAATTAAGAGTTACAAATCGTGTCAGAAGGATCGAAACGGATTAAAAGTGAGTATGTCAGATGACATACTATCCAAATGTTTAACCAGGAGGGACTGGATAGATAACAAGTATACAAAGTCTGAAGCGATACCTGAAATGCCTCTAAGATTAAACGCACAGATTTACGACACTGGTCCAACGACAGATTATGAAGCTAGGAAAGAAGAAAAACATGAAAACGATGAAATGCTCCCGCGTCCTACACGAAAATTAAGCGAAGCTAAAGTCGTCTTCGAAGACGAACGGTCAGACAAAAATCAAAGTAATTTGAAAAGCGACAGAATTATTAAGAACATTGTTCAAAAAATTGATTACCAGTGCGATAAAGCGAGCAAAAAAGTTGACAAAAAAGGTAGCGATTCGTCTGAAAAAGAAATCAAATGCCACAGTTACGATTGCTTGAATACTAGCGACCCTAAAATCTCAAAAAAGCATGATGTACATTCTACAGGAAATAAAAGAAAGGGAGCTATATCACTATCTACCGATAAAGGAGCACAAGCTTGCTTTTCGAATGATTCTATTGATGATTTTCTTTCAGAAAGAGGCATGATGTTTCTTGGGGGTGACGATATTTCAAAGTATACATTTTCTTACACTTCAAACCAGCCTAAACCCACATCATCATCAGAGGTATCGAGCAAGACATCGAAAAATAATTTAGTTAAAAATATGTTGACGATGTTGCATAGACGTTCAAAACACGGCATATCATCAGATCCAGGCATATCGATGACTGACAACATAGATGTAGAACTGTTACACATGTCCCACGCTTCTGTATTCACTTCCAGTAACGAGTCCGAGTGTATTAAAGAATTGACGAAACAGCACGACTCAAGAACTTCATTGTAATTTAAGTTTTAGGATATATTTAGCAATTTAGACTGCCTTTTTATTGTTGTAGGTGAAATAAAGCATTTTTAGGATCAACATATTTTTTATTAAATTGAACACCAAAGTACAATGGGAAATTATGTTTTGCTTTTTATTTTAGCTTTGACCGGCGATGTTTATTCTTTAATGATCGTAATATTGATATTACAAAATACTTCAGTACATTCTAGATTCTTAAAACAATAAATTCTTATTTCAATAAGTAGGGTATCCGCCTATATCTCCACCCTTGAGACAAGAGGGGCAAACGCAGGGCGGACATACTGTAGACATTGGTTCAGTCGGCAGAGACACGTAGGTACCGGGCGTTACCTGTTACAAAGATTTAGTAAAAATAGTACAGATTAGGTAGACGGACTTTGGCGGGATCGCGATGTTTAAAAGGACTAGGATTAAAGAAAATATGTTTATACCTTTATTTTGGGAAAGTGTATGTTTCCAATCAATTTAAATCTTGGCAATGGTCCTCGCGTGACGCACATACACTGTAAATAATCAAAAAGGTAAAATAATCACAAAGTGTCTGAAGAAGTATAAAGATGACGAGTAAAGCCCTTCGTGCACAAGGCTAGGAACATAGGGACGTTGGATAAATACGAGATTGCGTTACGTAAGCCACTTGAGACATTGCAGATTATTCCAGACATGTGTAGAAAAGGCCTTATTTCATTTTAAAATCTAGTAATACTCACGCCAACCTGAAAATATATATTTAATTCATTAGATTTCTGCGTTATTCCGAAGAACGACATTAACTTTTAAATAAATACAACTACTTACTTTCTGTAAAATAAATCCACAAAAATTATTAATAATTACTATTAATAAATAATACAGTAATTTAAAAGTAATTAGTGATAACAGGACTTACAGTTGCAGGCTGAAAAATGTATAATTACTAATTATACTTTTGTCTGATCGTTGGTTCATTTCTGGATTACATTTTAAAAATATTAACAAAACAGAATTAGAAACAAAATAGTTACTTACTCGACTCTGTAAAGTGTTTTAAACGTATTTAAATAACTCTTGTTTATTTATGTAATTACCAATATTAAATTAAGGAAGCATTATTAATACTTACAAAATACTGAAAATTAATAATTCAAATTAAATTCAGTATATTTCTTACAATAACAGTACAAAATATTATTATTATATCCTATTGTAGTTATTTATTTTGTCTAATTTAAAACTAGTAGTCGTACATTGGGCGAAATTTAATCAAATTCATAATCAATTTTGTTTTTGTTTAAAAATGTCTTCACGCCCTTGTTCTTTTCCGTTATTTTTTCCCCTAAAAGGTTAACAAACTGGTCACATAAATAACATACTTACAGTCATCTGTAAATGTATCATATTTTTTTAGTTCCATTTTGAATAAAAAAATAATAATGTTAAATTAATTAAGTTATTATTTACCCATCTCTGAAATATAAAAAAATATACTAAGTTACTTTGGAAATTAAGTAATATTTATTTTTAATTAATTAATAGATAATATTGATCTATTACCTCGGTCTGAAAAATAAATATGAACATAAATATTATAAAATGTAAAATATTAACGCAAATTATTCACATTTCGTTAATCTTATTTATTTTTAGGTTGGAAAAAATACTTATAATGTCTCTTATACGTACGTAAATTTGCTAAAAAAACATAAATGGTAGAAATACTTTTATACATTAATATTACAAAAACTGTTATCAAGTAATCGACCTTTATTTAAGCGTAATATATTTAATTTAAAATGTTAATTTATATTTTAACTATAATTAATTATTTAAATGATGGACAAAATCATTGAAACTAAAAATAATGTGGAGACTAAAGTAAATACCACGACGGTGAAATACCACGACCACACAGAAGACAGGTGTGAATGGAAGCAATTCCCTGTCTCGTCCGTCGAGTATGGTTCCGGAGGCCTAATTTTAATCTAATTTCTCTTCCTATCCTTTTCCTATAAGGAAATGGTGGGAAGGGGAAGTGGATTTTCCGAGGGACTCATGGGGAGAGCAATTATACTCTTATTGTGCGTCGCCTCCTCCGAAGATTAAGGGTAGGCAACGCATCTGTAATTGCAGATGTTTATGGGCAACGGTCGCTTCGCTATTTCAGCAAGGCCGGGTGGACGCTTGCTGTTTTGCCACATTATAATATAAAAGAAAATGTAAAAAATATAACTCACCAGAAGCTGCAAAATATTTTTTTTTTGTAATTTTTAATTATTTTTGATTTATATTTTGATAAACTTGTTTATTCTACTATAATAACTGAAGTAAATAAATAATACTCACTCCTCCACCCTGGGTATTGAAAAAAAGAAAAAAAACATTACTATATTTTAAAAAATAACAAATACATAAATAAAATGAATATGAAAGTTTTCATACAAACCTTAAGCTGAGAATAGGAAAAAAATATGATTTGTACTTTTCCATTTTTTTAATATTTATTTTAGTAAATTAAACGGCATACTTACTGTTACCTAAAATAAATAAAACGTTTATGAATCGCGCGTGTATTTTATGTAACTTAATTGTGTAAACAAATAACATAAAGAGTAATAGTTATTTTTTACAATAATGTAAAATATATGATCTGAACGCCAAATGTACCCAATGGTGAAGGCCCAGTCCAATGTATAGTACCGAATGCCAAATGTCGAATGAATATTACCGAATTTATCGAACGGATAGTGCCGAATGCAATGTCGAACGTTGTTTATTATTGTATTCCTATAAACTATTAGTTAAGTTAATTTTAATGCATGTAATAAGATACTGTGACTTACGTTCATCTATGAGAAGAAAAAATCAAATTACTTAAGATAATTTTATGATTAATTAATTTCAGGTAATTAAGATTTGATTTTAAATTAATAACACACTTACAATAAGCTGTAAAATAAAATTATACATCTTTAACATTCATAATTAAGCTCTTTTTATTGTCTATATTAATTTTAAGTATCTATACTAATATTATAAAGAGAGAAACTTTGTATTTTTGTATGTATTGAAATAACTCAAGAACTACTGGGCCGATTTCAAAAATTCTTTCACCATTAGAAAGCTACACTATCCCCTTTAACATAGTCTATGGTATTTAATTCCACGCGGACGAAGTCGCGCACAACCGCTAGTTAGGTATAATTTCAACTAAATTTAAAAGTATAGTAAAGTTTGATAATGCAGATAAAGGTATGTTTGAATCGATACTCACGTCTTCCTGAAATATAGGTACGATTATTTAAGTCTTAATAATTTTATGCTTTTTATTTTTAGGTTATTATAGAAAAAAATCCCACGTGATAAGTAACTGAAAGATGAGCAACCGTTACATAGTATTTTTAATTATATGAAAGTATTTTCACAACTAACTAGGGTGACACGATGGCCCGAAGTGGGCCTTGGCCTCCGCCACGAAATCTTTCAAAACTTGGCGATCCCGTGCCATCCCGACCAAATCGCGCTGAAAATATTTTCATAATCTGTCGTAAACTTACCTTAACCTAAAATAACAAATAAAGTTAATTTATTTCATTTAATTTACAAAAATATACGCATGTTTTGCTAAAAAATCTAAACAATGACTATTCTACTATTATTAATTTTACTTACTGGTTGCTGTAATGTTATAAAAATAGTAAATATGATATTGTTTTTAGTGTAGTTTGCAAAAAATAATGTAATAAATGGGATGTTTTTACTTACGCCCTATAACTGAAAAATAAACGAGAAAATTAGTTATTGTATTAAAACACCTAATTAAAAAAAGGAATTTTACATATTTATAGATAAAGATTAAGAAAAATGGAAACAGGACCTACGGAAAATTTAATTTTAAAGTCAAATTACTTAATTTTTATTTTTTCTTAATTTCCATTTATTTAATTCCAAAGTATTTACTAACCAGTAAAGATGGCCGAATTAACGGTGAGCATGAAAAAAAAAATTTAAAAAATATCAAAACGTCGGATTCTAGCAGAAGCGTGATTTAAAAAAAAAACTATATTTTTGGTTATACTTATTTTTGTTACCCTAAGACTTTATTAGACCGAGGTCACGCAAAAAACGGCCTTACACCGAAGCAAAATCTATATCCGTTTTTTTGCGCGAATTCGGTCTAATGAAGCCATTGGGTTAAAGCGTTATGCGCTTGTTAATAAGCTGAAAGCTGTCGTCGTTGAAAAGTGTGTATAAAATATTGGTAAGTATATTAATAATGAAAACAAATCTTACATAGCGATCCTGCAATTAGATAAATAGAAAAAAATGTTTGTACTTTAGTCGACAAAAAAACGATTTTATGTATCCAATAATTGAGTTTGAATTAACCTTACCGTAAACTGAAATTGTAAAAAAAAAACAAATAAGAATTTAGAAATAGGCAGGTGTGAATTTATTGTACGTAAATGTAAATTCGAATTAGAATAAGACATCTTTAAGGTAATATTTTAAGTATTGTTGTTAGTACTTACCACATTCTAAAAAATAATGTAGAAAATAATTTTAAAAATTAGTTAATTAATTATTGTGATAAAGTTGTTTTTATTATAATCTTCAACAAACCTTTGGCTGAAATAAATAAATTTCAGTATGAAAGAATTTGTAAAATATTATGTAAAAATTAAAAACACCATGTTAGAAATATTTTCTTCCCCGAAGCATAGAGTTTTTTGCGTATGCAACATAAAAATACTAAAATAAAACTTACTGTTGTCTAAAAACAAAAAAAAAGAAAAGTTTGATTTTCTTTTGCGAAACGACAAAGGTGCGTAGAAAAAATCAAATGCAAATAAACTTACGAACTCTAGCTAAAATAAAAATAATTCACTAATTAATAATAAGTAGTGGATCAATTATACTAGATCAGATTTCTGACTACAAAATTAAAATCAGTAAAAAAAAGTTATGACGGATACGAATTTAATATTAAGAACTCAAACACTTACCGGTAACTGTAATTTTAAAGTAAAATGGTAAGTTAATCTTAAAAATATTTTAAACAGTCGATATTTTTTTGTTTTCCTTAATTTAAAAACGTAGTTTTCTAAATATTAGTAAGCTCTACTTACTGTTAGCTGATCAAAGATTACAGAAACATTAATAAAGTTATAGAACAACTAAATAAAATTTAATAAAATAAGAATTTTGTTAAAATACTTACCACCACAGTACTGGGCTGAAAAGAAATAAATTTTCAAATAATTAATAATACTATTACTCTACGGCTTCATTAGACTGAGTTCGCGATAATGCGGACAAAAGCAGGGGCAAAAGCTCCGTTTTAGGGTCACTGCGTCACTCTAATTAGGTCAAGAGAATAAAAATCTTACCTCTTGTTCTGCAGCTCCCTACAAGAAAAACAAAAGAAATTGATTAAAATATAACCTACAATTAAAAACATAAAAATATATATGTTTTGTATACTGCTTACCGATACGGTTGTACTTTCAGCCTAAAAAAATATTTAACTAAAGTTATTAAATTAATTTAACTTGATAAGGCAAGGCAGTCTTCTTCACAGTTATAATCTATGCCTCCTAATATTATAAAGAGGAAATATTTGTATTTTGTCTGCTTATAAGCTAATGAGCGAATTAAATAACATAGATTTTTTAATCCTCGCGGACTAGGTCGCGACCAACGGCTAGCAAGCAATAAAATTGTCTTTATAAAGTTTAAAAATACTCACTGCGGGATCCTAATAAACAATACACAAAAATATAATAAACTACGGACAAATATAGAAAATAAAATATTTTTGTAAAATACTCACTGCTACACTAGCTGCAGCATCCTAATATTTAAAAGTGAATGCAATTAAAATATATTTATTATACATAGTTATATAAAAAATTAAAAACTTACCGGTGCATTAGAGCTTGCCTAAAAATATACAAATTTAAATAAAGATTTTAAAAAGGCGAAATATATACTGGTACTGATCAAGCCTTATGGGATTTATTTATATGGGATATATTGTATCTATACAATTAATATAGCTAATCCATGGGGTTGATCGGTAGGCCGAAGGTCGCAACGGAAAACACCAGTATACTCTAGCATTTTTTATTGTAGCACATTTTTTATTCTTCCAAACAAATAAATGATAAATAATACTTACAGGTTCGGTGCTTGGTGTTTCCTAAAAATATTTTAGTGTATATTAAAATCCTTGAATCCTTAAAAATATCCAGTGATGAGTACCTTTGCACCGGAAACGATAACGGACGGTAAATTTATTTAACTTTATTTAGTGTAATTTACTGTTATTACTGTTGTATTTAAAAAATGAATAAAGTAAAAGTGACTATATTTTAAAATTAAAATCTAAATTAGTCTGCCTGTAACACTGAGAAGGGGTCCTTACAACTTCCCTCGCGGAAGATTTTACTAACTAAATCTACAGAGGGGCGCCTTAGGCAACCTATCCGCCATGACTTTATATAATAAAGTTCATAGGTTTAGTACGGAGCCGTAAAGTTGTCACTCATGTTCAATAACGGTTTTAGCACTACAACGATCCATTTTTAGCACTTTAGGGGGAGAGTGTACAGGTAATCCTGATAAATTAATTCCCAGACCTGTGGCGCCCTGGGCGATTGCCAACGCCATACCCTAAAATCGGTTCTGCCCAGGTTTACCCAAGTATTTACTTTAAAGCACTCGTGACGTATTTGATGATACTGTCACTTCCAAGTTCCAAGATTACTTGAGATCTCTTCAGCTCTAGAGCAAAGTGCTAACAAACATCAATGTCTCTCTCTCTCTCCCTACCCCTAATCCCATCTGGTGGTGGGGTCGGCTTTACTAATTGATTTGCCCTTCACTCGATCGTCGACATTTTCGTCTGAGACCTTACACTCACTCATGTCTTTCAGCACTACGTCTTTCCGCCTTCAATGTATCAAAACTGTCCCTATTTTTTTTAATAATGATTTAACTTACATCATCAGCTACAGTAACGATAGCATATATCCAAATAACGTAGATATAGGGTTGAAGCCACATACTGTAATAACTCTTTGATATCATATGTTCAAATCAAAAATGTACAATTTTTTGAACTTTCCTTACTTCGTTATTTTATTTTGTCTTATTCACAACTTTACAATGTTGTAAAATGTATGTTTTATTGCAACATGCGTTCTAACTTTTATAGTTTTCAATTTGAAATAACACTATTGTAGATCGCAACAAATTGAAAAATGTAATCTTTATCTACTTATTTATTAATTGTACATTTTGTTAAATAATTACAAAAATAACAAAAAAAAAAACACATTAAAAATGTTATACTTTTATTATGTAATAATTTCTGTACAAAATAATATCTCTTCTCATTTAGTTTCTTCCGATTTCTCTTGATAGGTAATAACACCCTTTTCTATTAGGTCTGGAATTTCAACTGCCAGCCAAGGACCCAACTGAAAATTAAAAAAAAACCCAAAAAAATAAAAAATAGAGATGTCACAATATTGTAAGGATTAACATCCATAAATTATTACTTTTTTTTTTAAATATAATTTAAATACTTACCCCTAAAGCCATAGCATGTGCAATACCAAATTTAGGTACATTCCTTGCCCAAAGAGGTTTGAAATGATCAGTTAGACAAATTTTGCCACCTCTATACATTTTTGCTGTCTTCCCATCCAAACCTGGGAGTGCCAACTCTGGTGCAGTTGTTGGATAAGTCACAGGAATCTAGAATAATATAAGAATTAAATGAAAAAAAAAAATGGCTTAAAGGTTTATGACGCTTCATCATAGTGATGTCATGCAAAAAATGGCATTATATCAAAGCAAAATTACCATATATCGCACAAAGTCAGTCTAATAAAGCCGTAGCGTAATGAAATGAAAGGAAAATATATTTTGTACAGGAAAGAACGTTACATTCCTAATAATATAAGAAACATATGACCACAGATAGATTTAACCACAAAAGTTCAGCTTTATTTAATAGTTTTATTTTCTAATTTACAAATTCATTAATTGCAAATATAAATTAATGATTTTTTATATTATAAAGTGGTAAACGAGCAAGGGGCCACCTGGATTCGCTGAAATGAAGATGCAACTGCTGCTCATAGACATCTGCAATTGCAGATGCGTTGCCTTCCCTTAATTCATGGAGGAGTAAACAATATCTGTCCAAGTTAAGTTATTTATATTGGAGATATAAATAATTTAGTAGAATAAACTGAAGCTATTCTATTAACTTACATCAAATTCCAAATCAAACTCATACTTGAGCAGGTTATGGACGTACCAACATTTGCCAAACCATCTTGTGCCAGTTTTGTCCGACTCCAATCTAAACCAGTCATTGTCTGCCGCTTTATTGTTCTCTACATACTGCAATATAGAATTCTTTTATGATTCAGTGATAGTATTAAACGAAATAATAGCGTGATTTTTTCGTTGTGCAATCAATACTTATATAATTTGATTACACTTGTAGAGTATTTTAATCATTAATTTAATCATTTCTGAATATATTAAAAAGCACGTTACCTTAATAAGGGCTTGATATTCTTCTTTTAATCTATTAACCCATAATTCTTTGTCTCTCGGACCTGCCTTCGTTTTCAATAAAGGTATACTACTGAGAGTTTTTCTAGTACTTTCATCTACCATTATTTAACTTAGTTTAAAGGTTTTAAAGAAAATAACATAACTTTCTCTTTTAATAAAGGCAGGAATTTGGTGAAGATTATTGTTTACGTATACAGTATACGTCAATGTCAATGTCACAAATCAAAGTCACACGTCACATTGATGATTTTAGTGTTCCCACTACCAGTACTCTAGTTAAAAAAACCTTTAATAAATCTTAGAAGACCACCGAATTAACTGGTACTGTAATAAAATCTTAACTTTTTTCTGTTTTATTAATACACAATATAATTATTGCGGCTTTTGTATGTAAGGAAATTAATTATTTTATCCGAATATTTTATCTGAAAACCGATAAAGCGACTGCCACTGTCATTGAGTTACTGTCAATCTTCTGTCAATTTCAATTGTCAACAAAAATTATAATAAATATTTCTAAAATAAATATTACATTTCTATAATTTCAATTGTTGAAAGGTCACAATACGGACGGCGATTATATTTTAGTACGATTCTTTTTTTATTGCACATTTATTTTTTTGTAGTAAAATATATTTTCCTTTTTTTGGTATTACTACTTTAAAGAGTTACAAGTCCTATATTTTTACGCGTAATGTATTTTTGGTAAAATAATTGAGTTTTACATGTGTTTACGATATTTTTAATTTTATAAATGTGTACTTAACAGATGGTTAAAAATGGGCTCTGAGCAGTCCATGCCACCCAAGAATCAGCCACAAAGGGCACCTCCTGTCAGACGAGGTCACACTATAGCTGGTACAAATGTTCCAGGTAACAAAATGCCTTATCTAAAGTGCTTATGTAATGTCTTTAGCTTTATTTACAATCCCATCTCAAGACTATGATATATTTTATGTTATTTTCTTTATCTTCCAGATTCCCATAGAGGTGATGCAACAACCAGTGGTAATAACTCTCCTGGAGCCAGTATATGTTCAGACTCTGAGTTACCGTACATATCATACACTGTAGATCGTCCCATCGGAGGTATATACTTAACATCAACACATACAGACCCAAGAATTGACAACCTTGGTGTTCCCGCCGCACATTTGCCCCTACTTGTACAAAAAAAGGCAATGAAAAAAGTTAAATCTTATCGATCATAATGTCTGTATTATCATAAAAAATGGAACTCTTTGTTTCATCATAGTTGATATTTTCATGATTTAAGTAACAATTTTCCTTATAAAATTGCAAAAAATAATTAAAGGACAGCAAATATTCATTTGTATTACGTATTTTTTTTTACTATTATTCCATGTTACAGATTCACCGAAACATACTTCAAAAAATCAAAGAATGGCAGAGAATAAGAAATCTCTCCTGCAGAGACGTCAGATGAGTCTTCAAGCGAGGAAGAACAAACGCGCCCGAGATATCGTCGTTGTCAAACCAGCTTCAGATACGCAATTGGATGAAGATATACAACGACTGCAGGTAGATTGATAATCATCAGGGGATCATCCAAAGTACATTCGCTATGAAGCTATTCTATAGCAAACATCAAAGATGTATGTAACTGACAATAACGTTCGATATCTCAAACGTGACAATCAGATGACTTATCGAATGTCAATGTCAGTTTCATACATTTTCGTTGATTCTGTCAGCGATATTGCCAATTTAAAAGTGCTATGGGTAACTCCTAGGTTACCTA